>JASANA010001325.1:0-17491 GCA_030248095.1 Ptycholaimellus sp. GST1_10 | reverse complement strand
GTGTGAGGTTGACTGTGCAAATGGCCAAAACATGCGCTACGTGAAAGCTGTCGTTGCAGTACGTGTTACTGGTTGATAAAAAAACAAACAATCAAAATAAAACATTATTAGTGACATAATGAATATCATTAAAAATATTACATTCAGAATATTTATTAAAAGTCCATCAAAACTAATATTTGCAATTTAATGATCAAATGAAAGACGATTTGGAGTGCATTAAATCATGGTGCTTTGGAAACTGAATGATGTGGTTTAATAAAGTGACGAGTTTTTAGTCCAGCAACAGAAGCAGCATAAATGAACCAATATTGCTTTAGTGTTTGAATAGCTAACAAACGCTCTTTTCGTAGATCTTTGACAATTGCGGTTACTGATGGAATGCCTGGACTAGGACCACATATGCTACGCATGACATTTTCCACTGCCATGTAGGTTCCTGATCGACCAATGCCTGCAGAACAATGAATTAGGAATGGTGTGTCAACAGTTAATTGCTTGGAAGTGATAGCTGACTCCATTTTGTTTGCAAGAAGTTCTTGAATGATAGGTATTGATTCTAGGTTTGATGGAATGCCTTGATCTGGCCAAGAAAGATATTGTATGTGCTCCAATTTTTTTGTTTTTGGTAATTGGTTTTATTTGTGTGGCTTTTTGATTTATTGTTTTGGTGTTGTGTTATTTATGTTGGTTTAGTTGGTTGTTATGTTTTATTATGTTTTCTTGTATTGTATTGTTTTTGTTTGTTGTTTTTTTTAAGATTAAAGAATATTTTTGTGAATATGTGTAGCTTTTTTGTTGGTGCTGTTGGTTGTTCTATCTTGTTAATTGCGTTGATAAGTGTTAGAAGTAAGTAAGTTTAATTGTTTGTAAATTTTAATTAGAGTATTCTTTTTTTATATCCTCGTAATCTTGAGTTAATATCACTAGGAATACTCTGTTCTTTTTGCAATTTTGTCCATTCCTGTGGTATGGTTTCTTCATTAATTTGGCTTACCCATTCTTCTGCAATTTTAGCCTTAAGTTCCATTAGTTCAGAGTTTTCTGTTCTTCGACTCGGACTTGGCCCAGCAGCAGTGCTTTTGGTGTCATCTGTGTCTTTTGTGTTTGTGGTTGTGCGAATGATTTGCAGAATCTTATTTACAGAAGCCCGTCTCGCTTTGCTTGCTCTTCGTTTCATACTTCACTTTTAGGATTCTTTTGAAATATGGTTTCTGATGTTTAACAGAAATTGAATAAAAAAGGCATTTTAACAAGGTGATCACACCATTTCTGTACAAAAACAGAAAAAGATTAAATTATCAAATAAAAACTCAATATCATATCAAATGAGCTAAAGTGTTAACAAAATTTGTCAATCGGTTTATCATGCCATCAAAACCTTACATTTTCCAGCTTGTAAAACAGCCATCTACGAGTGTCCCAGGCAAAGTCTTAGTGCCTTTCTCATGAGCATGAGAAAAGCCTTTGTTAACCCAGAACTTTCGACGAGCAGTTGACTTGTTCAGTCTATGTTCAAATGATCAGTTTTTTTTCGGGGGCTCAGAGTTTATCTGAGAAAAGAAGGAGGGGCCTCACGACCCACTCCAACGATGGAAAGGATGATTGGGCAGGTGTGCAGAAGCAAAGTATGTCAGGTATAGGAAGCATCACTATCACTCCGCCAGGTAGGCCTCCACCAGGTTCGTGGCCGCCGCAGTGAAACCGCCCCTCCGCCCCCCAGCCACCTCCTCTGAAAGCTGATTCCAGAGCCCCCTGACCCGATGGGGCCAGAGGGTCCCCAGACCCATTACCCCCCGGGGAGGAGGCTCAAGATGATGCCGACCACGAAGGTTAGAAAATAGGCGGGGAAAGAAAATAGGGCAGCCGTGGAAGTGTATCTGGGCTTGAGCTTCAGCCATGGCAAGAGAGGGAGGGATTGAAGGTGAAGGCGTGCGTGGGCAGGAGAGTGGAGGGGGTGAGTGGGGGGCGGGGAGAGGTGGGAGGGGGGGGTGAGGAGGGCCAGAGGGCTGAGAGCGCGCTTCAGGGAGGTGTAGCACTGATAAATGAGCCTAAGATCTGCCATAATCCGTCTGGATTCCAGGCTCTGCCACCCCAACTTCTCACATCTGCCCCAATACCCTCCAGTTGGCCGACGCAGGTTTGATTTTCTGAAGATGAAATAAGCAAATTTTCGTTGGATTTTTTCAATTTCTTTGATTTCAGCCTGTCGTTGCGGCGACCAAAACTGGGTGGCAAATTCAAGATGAGGCCGGACATAGGTGGTGAATGCGCGGTTGAGTGTTGCAGTGGAGGGGGTGGAGAAGACTTTGCGCACCAAGAAGGCTGCCTGATTTGCCGCTGCTATTGAGTTTGAGCGCTGAGGGGCCAGGGAGAGAGTTGGGCAAAATTGCACCCCCAGATCCCGCACTGGGCTGGGAGCAGTGGGTAACCTGTTTTCACCAATGAAGAAGTAAGCTGCAGGGCCAGGGCCGCTATGAAGCACAGAGCATTTTTCAGGTGCTAATGGAAGCTGCCATCTATCAGCCCAGGCTTCCAGAGCATTCAAGCCTGTTTGAAGGGCAGAGGGGCTAGTAGAGGCTAAGCGGATGTCATCGGCATAAAACCAGGTGCCTAGGTGGGGAAGCTGGTTGAGTTGCCAGGCGAGGGGGAGCATGAAGATGTTGAACAGAATAGGGCTCGCAGCCCCACCCTGCACTATTGAGGACACTACGGGAAGTGGGCAGGATTCCTCTTTCCCCACTCTCACCCTAAAGTTCCTTCCACTCATGTAGCTGGAGAGCCAGAATAGAAGGTCCTCGCTGAAGCCTAGTTCTTGGCAAATGTGGAGAAGCTTAGAATGCCCTACCCTGTCAAAGGCCTTGCTAAAGTCCACATACACAATGTGGACAGTGCACCCCGATGCCCTTTGCTCAGAAGTGTAGGCTTGGAAGGAGAGAAGGTTGGAGCAGGTGGAGCGTCCAGGGCGGAACCCATGCATATTTGCAGGAAAGATGCCCTGGAATTCCAAATGTTTGCGAAGGTGAAATGAGAGGAGCCTGTCAAAAGGCTTGCTAAGGGCTGGAAGGAGGGAGATGGGGCGAAATGAAGAGACTGAGTTTTTGGGGCCCTTCTTCTTGTAGATTGGGACGACAGTGCTTTGCCTCCACTGGTCGGGAAAGGTCTTAGTATCAAGGCAGAGCTCTAGCAGGATGCTAATGGGCCTTGCCAGAGAAGATGCACATTGCTTCACCAGTGCTGGCGAAAAGCCATCAGCCCCTACAGATATTTTAGGCGACATGCTAGCACAGGCCTTTTTCAGTGCAAACTCAGAGATGTTGAGTGGCGGGATAGTGGCCCGGGGGGCAGGGGGGCAATCGCCATGAGCTGTTCTGCCCCCTGAGGGGGTGCTGGAGGAGGGGGCCTGAGAGAGAGGCAGGGGCGCATGAAGGGCTCAGCGGGGGACTGCTGCAAGTGCATTTGTGTATGCACGGGAAGGGACCAGGGAGATTCCCATCACCTGCTATGAACACTGAGCCAAAGAGCTGTGCAAATGCTTCTGCTTTGTCTCCATCCTTAGTGAGGAGCCTGGGCCTAGCTGAGCCAGGAGGAGGGGGGGTGGCTGTGGTGGGAGCAAGAAGATCAGGAATCATATTCCCCTTTTTGTCCGTTTTAGCAGAGTAGAGGCGGTAGATGCCTAGGCCTTTTGTGCGTGGGTTTTTAAAGAAGGCTGACTCCACCCACCCTATATCTACACAAACAGATCGCCTATAGGCTCGTCGAATTCGCAGAAAAGCGCGGCGCAGTCTGGGTGAGCCTTTTCGCTTGGGGTAGAGTCTAGAGCACAGCTTTCTGAGTTTGAGGGTAGAGGGGCGAAGGGGGCTGCGTGCTGCGGCGGGGGCAGAGGCAGAGGAGGGGAGGAGTTTGAAGGGGACTGCCTCCTCAACTGCAGAACTAAGCACCAGCTCGATCAGCTCTAGGAAGCTTGTTGGGTCCCAAGAGAGGCCCAAGAGATAATCCCAGTCGGCGCCTTTGAGGATTGAATTTAGAAGGCCATAGTCAGCATCCTTCCAGAGCCATACTCTCACCCGGGGGGCAGGGGCAGGGGGGCCCACTGGGATCCCTCCAGGCAGGGAGATGGGCACAGTGACAGAGCGATGGTCGCTGAGGAGCAGAGGGGGGCCAATGCGGGGGAGGGGGGAAGCCCAGTTTTGACCCACAAAGCAGAGATCAAGGGTATTGTTGAGCCTAGTCAGTTGGCGGACTATTTGGGAGAGGCCCTGCTCTGAAGCCCAGTTAATGAGAGTGGTGTCAATGGTAGAGGGGGAAGATTGGGACTGCCAGCAGATTTTGGGGAGATTAGCATCACAGGCTAGCAAGAAGGGGGCTTTTGGATAGCATCTCAGGGCTAGGCTGAAGTAGTTGAGTGCTGCTTTTAGAAGAGGGAGGGTTTGGCTAGGGGGCCTATACCAGCCAACTATTAGAGCTGGCAGGCTGGTAGCGGATCTGGCGACAAGAGCTGAGGTCACTTCCACTTCGGCAGGGGGCGGGGGCAGAAGAGGGCTAGAGGCATGAAGTAAGGGTGGCACTAGAATCATCACACCTCCACCTGTGGCTGCTCTGTCAAATCTGAACACTGAAAACTTTGCTTGCCAGTTGAAAAGGCTGCTAGGGAATTGTGGGCAGAGCCATGTTTCAGTTATACAGCAGATGGGAGGGGGAGTCTCATCTAGTAGGGCAGTGAGGAGCTGGAGCTTAGGGCGGGCCTTTGTGTTAGAGCGGATCCCTCGTGCATTAAACAGGAGAAATTGGCTAGGCGTTGGAAGTGGGGGGAGGAGAGGGAGGGGGAGAGGGCATTGGGGGTTTTATTGAAAAGGGGCGCTGCTCCACATGAGTGGCAGTGAGGGCAGTCCTGTCGTCGCTGGGGCCGTCGCTGGAGGAGGGAGGGGAGAGAAGGACGGGAGAGGGCTGCTGCTTCCACCTGAGCCGCCCAAGAGCTTGAGGAGGTGGGCTGGGAGGAGGCGATGGCTGGTGGCTGGGCATCTGGGGCTTTTGGGGCAGAGGATGTGGTGGGGTTGGAGGGGGAAAGAGGGGGGCTGGGGTGGGGGCAGGGGGGCCATGTGTCGTTCCAGCTCCGATCCACGACTCCATCGGTGATATTTAGCAGGGGAAAGCCGGGCTTGCGGTAGTTGATGTGGAAGGTGGTGGCTGGGCGGTCTGCAGAGGGGAGGGAGGCCAGGAGCTCACTGCGGCGTCTGGCGCGGACTTTGAGGAGGGCCAGCTCTTGTGGAGAGCGGTCGGTGCGGATGAGCACTCCCTTGAAGCACTCGGAGGATGCCAGTCCCTTTGCCGCAGCGAGAACGAGTGCCTGCTCTTCAGGGGATGAGAGTGTGATGCGGAGAGGGGGTAGTGGGGGAGAAGGGCCTTGCTGGTGTGTCTTGGCCTGGGAGCGGGGGATGATGCGGGTGGCGGCAGAGAGGTGGATAGAGGGGGGAGGGCGAGGGCGTGGAGGAGGGACTCTGCCAGCTGCCGCGGATCTTCACCTTTGGCTTGTGGGAGTCCACCAGCGATGACTGAGCGGACCCGTGCATCTTCTTTGGCCTTGAGATCGAATTGCTGCAGGAGAGAGGTGGGGGCTTGTGGTACGGCGGAGGGAGCGAGGGTGGCGGCAACGGCGGCATAGGAGGTTTGGGGGCGGGGAGGGCGGAGGAGGAAGCCTGAGATGGCTTTTAGTTGGGCTTCGATGGCATCCAGGCGGTCGGTGGGGCATGCAGCGGGTGGCAGCGTGGCATTCACGTGCGCGGCGGGTGGCTGGCTGGCTGATGGGGAGGTGTTTTGGCTGGACACGGGGGCCTCTTGACACGCGTAGCATATGGGCTTGAAAAAAGCGAGGTTTAGGGCAGAGCAGAGCCGCTTACGGGCGATCTTCCGGGTGGAGGTGCAGTCGAGGCAGTAGGTCTTGGCGCAGAGGAAGCAGGTGATGCCGTTGTGGGTCGTGCTGGAGGGGCAAGTGTAGACAGGGCCGGTGCACGAGTCGCAGGTGACATCTGGAGAAGGATCGGGCTGGCCATTCTCGTCGTCGGCAGTGGGGGAGTTGGGTTTTAGCCGTTTCTTATCATTCCCCATGAGTACTCCAGGGCAGAGCACTCGAACTCCAGGGCAGAGCACTCCCCAGGGCAGAACACTCGTAAACATTAAATACAATGCATTCATAAAGGAGATGGTTGTGCGCATGAATTACCTTAAACTACTTGACGTAGTTTTGCATCAAATTGAAAGCAAAATGAGACATGGGTCCAGAATTACGTTCAACCATCTTACATGCAAAACAATATCTCTGACCAAAGGACAAAGCTATTACACTTGGCTAGACTGTCTCAACAAAGGTCCACTCCCTAACAGCTGCTATTTCCTAAGTCAAAAGGCACTATTTCCTAAGTCAAACGACACTCTATGGAAACATTTGTTGAATTTCCACCTACTTTGAATTTATGAACCTCTCTCAACTGATGTTTCAACTGAGTGGGAGGAACCTCCGTCATTCGGCATATTCATTCGAGATTTGTGCAAGATGGAAACATGGAGAGTTAATCACTGACCAAAGTCAAGCTTGTGAAAACTATCTCACGACTATTGATGTCTTGGACCAAGTAAGTGATCAGATATATTTGCGGCGACTTGACTACGCTACATATTTGACTGGAAATACCGTAACCGCACTTTAGTTTGGAAAGTGTGGCTATAAACCATCAGATGGTGGTACTCTTGACATCATTATGGAATTTCGTGAGAAGGGGATTCCTGAGGACTGCGTTGCCATGCTCTTTACAGAGTACACGGAAACAAAAACCTATTTAAACTGTAATATGGATCATACATTAAAATTAATATTATTATTAATTAGCAAAATGTTTAAAGACGATCAATCAACAATCCTTTTTTGGCTAGTTCCTTATTATTCAAAGCTCAGCGTTGAATTAATTAGCAAAATGTGTAAAGACGATCAATCAACAATCCTTTTTTGGCTAGTTCCACTGTGTTGTCTGCTCATTTTGCCTATGTGATTTATAGTTGCCTATGAATTACTGATGTTGAATCAGTATGGAATTTACAATCAGCAAGACTAAATTTTTTCTGCTAAAGAAATTGCAGATGTGACGAGAAAAACAGAATTTAACTATTGTCATCAAATCTGGATCGATGACACAAAGCCAGAATCAATGATTTTAAAATGAAGAAATAAAAACCTTTACAGTAAAATTGGGTTTTATAACTCAAGCATTGGAGAATTTATGAAACAATATGGATCATGGGAAAGTGCTCACATAACCAGTTGGTTAAGGGACTGTTTGCATAATCATTGCGCTCGATTCCAGGTGATAGATAAACAGCCGGGGTTAAATATGTTTCTTTGTTTAATGGAAATTGGTTGTGTACTAAACCTGACTGGGGTTTTATTTCTCTACCTTGGTGATGGGATGGGATTAACGAAGTATAACTTTATGGGATTAACGAAGTATTTGATTTTCTAATAGATATTAAGTGTTGATTAATAATTGTGTAAAACAATATACAGAACAAAACAATAAACGAAACAGAAACAAAGCAATTAATAGGAATATAGGACAGAATATTCTAATGATGGTTTCAAAATGATCAAATATTAGGCTCATTGGCAGCAGCAGAACTGTCAAAACGCCTAATATTTGATCATTTGAAATCTGGTTTCATTTGAGATAGATTTTTGACACATTCTTCATAAAAGGCATGTTTTGGAGGAGAGTTAAAATGCAAGTCAGGACAAATCCACATCTCTAGGGTTGTATCTATGTTTATCGCGGAGCTAAACACACCACGAAACATTACTGTTCAGGGAAAAAAGGTTTGTCCAAATCTTTTAAGAATTCGCCCTTTCCCAGCATATCCCATTTTTAAAACTTTCTATCCAAAAAAACTTATGTTGCAATTGCTCCAATACCGGCTCCACTAATTTAGATGTTCATAAAATAGTATACCCTTTCAGAAAAAAAGATTGTCCAAATCTATCGAAAATTCACCCTTTCCCAGCATAACCCACTTTTAAACTTTCTACCCAAAAAAGTAATGTTTCAAATGCTCCGGGACTGGTTCGACCCCTCCTGATCATCCTACATTATTTTCACCTTTTTTTGAAAAAAATTTTGTCCAAATGTGTTGAGAATTCGCCTTTTCAATCCATACCCCATTTTTCAAACTTTCTATTCAAAAGTGATGTTTCAAATATTCGAGGACCCGATATATCCCTCCAGATATTCATAAAATAGTATTGGCTATCAATAAAAAAATTGGACATTTTCGTTTAGAATTCAGCTAGATGCGAAAAAGGTTGACAACAAATCAACTTCGACACTTTTTGTCAAGACTTTCAAAGTTGTCGATTGAACTGTATATTGAAATTTTTAAGCCAGTCTACCCAAAAATGTAATGTTTCAAATGTTCCGTGACCGGTTGCACCCATCCAGATCTTCCTAAAATATTTTTATCTTTCGGGGGTATGTCAAGATCCGTTGAAAATTATGTCGGCAGCAGGATTTACAGAAAAATATATATCTCGCAATCTGAATTAACTGATACAGAAAATCTATTTTAAAATAATTCTATTGCATCAGAAACCTAACACTTATAGCTGGTATGTATACTTATGAATATTCCTGCAGTAATATTGGTAACAAACCGAAGAACGGGCAGTGTTCTAGTGATTCTATCAACAATACAGTGAATACAAGCTCTTCTTATCCACTTCACACTAACAAGAAACCAAGTCCGCACACTTTATTTTCTCTTCAGAAACGGATTCAGACATTAAACACAAAAAAATGAACTAATGAAAACTAACACTACATTAGCCCAGCAACTCATTAATGATATCACTTCAAGCAAAGACATGGCAAGGATTTTGAGAAAAATACATGGCCGTAGACATGCTGCTGAAAATCGAATCCTAGACCTGAAATGTTAATCACATTGCAATGACACTATTAGACAAATTGACTATGGATGGACAAATTGACTATGGCTTCCTGAAGAAAACTCCACCTAATGCACAAAAGTTAAATCAACAAATAAACGTACTACTATCAAAATTAAAAACTGTCAAAATGCAACAGGAAGCATTTATTTTTGCAACTAATAAACAACTCATGCACCTAGAAAATTAAAAAAAGTATATGGCGCAAAGCGCAATAGGTGACCGCGGAGCGCATCCTTTATATGATCCTTTTAACTCAAAAATCAAGTATGTGGTTTCTCAACCAATTTCAAAAGTAAGCACAGATTTAGAATCGACATATAAGACTAGTGAACAAAAAAATCAAGTCTTCTGTGCAATTCTCAAGACTTCAGGTACTACAGTGTAAAAACCGCATATTGCAATTTTCCAACTTTATACCCAAAAAAGTAATGTTTCAAATGCTCTGGGACCAGTTCCACCCCTCTAGATCTTCCCGAAATGTTATTACCTTCCAGAAAAAAGGTGTGTCCAAATCCTTTGAGAATTCACTATTTCTCAACATACCCCATTTTTCAAACATTCTACCCAAAAAAGTAATGTTTCAAATGCTATGGGACCAGTTCCACCCCTCTAGATCTTCCTAAAATACTATTACCTTTCAGGGAAAAAAAAGTTTGTCAAAATCTGTTGAGAATTGAGCCTTTTACAGCATACCCCATTTTTCAACCTTTCTACCCAAAAAAGTAGTTTCAAATGCTCAAATTCCGGGTCTACCCCTCCAGATCTTCCTAAAATAGCATTACCTTTCAGGAAAAAAAAAGTTTGTCCAAATCCGTTGAGAATTCGCCCGTGGACAGCATTTCCAGATACATATATATACACATATATATATATATATATATATCAGGACAAAAGTTCAGTAACTTCTATAGACCACGGAGCGGCCCTTCGGGCCGCCCCGTGGTCAAAAATCAATCTTCAACTAAGTCACTCCAACTAAGTCCGAATCAGTCTGTCCACATACAATGCATGGAACACAATTTAGAAATGTTCCCATTGGAAGCTTCGGGTAGGATGTCTCAAACATATGAATGCAGAGCTGTGGGATTGAAATGCAACAATAAAACTGAGGATTTAGTTGGTTACAAAGCTCCTGTATCCAACTCATATCTTAGGAGTCATGGCAACATTCTTGATAAACTTTGATAAAATACATAATAACTTGTTTTTCATTATCTATCAATTGTAATTACTCACGTTTTCTATTTTGAACAAGTATATGGTGCAAAGCGCAATAGGTGACCGCGGAGCGCATCCTTTATATGATACTTTGTAACTCAAAAATCAAGTCTGTGCTTTCTCAACCAGTTTCAAAAGTAAGCACAGATTTGGAATCGACATATAAGACTAGTGAACAAAAAAATCAACTCTTCTGTGGAATTCTCAAGAATTCAGGTACTACAGTGCAAAAACTGCATATTGGAATTTTACAACTTTCTACCCAGAAAAGTAATGTTTTAAATGCTTCGGGACCAGTTCCACCCCTCCAGACATTGTTAAAATTTAATTGCCTTTAAGCAAAAAAAAATTTGTCTAAATCCATTGAAAATTCGCCATTTCTCAACATACCCCATTTTTCAAAATTTCTACCCAAAAACGTTATGTTTCTTATGCTCCGGCACCAGTTCCACCCCTCCAGATCTTCCTAAAATGTTATTACCTTTCAGCAAAAAAAAAGTTTGTCCAAATCCGTTGAGAATTCGCCATTTCTCAACATTCCCCCTTTTTCAAACTTTCTACCCAAAAAAGTAATGTTTCAAATGCTCCGGGACCAGTTCCACCCCTCCAGATCTTCCTAAAATGTTATTACCTTTCAGCAAAAAAAGTTTGTCCAAATCCGTCGAGAATCCACCATTTCTCAACATACCCCATATTTCAAAAGTTCTACCCAAAAAGTAATGTTTCAAATGCTCCGGGATCAGGTCCACCTCGCCAGATCTTCCTAAAATATTATTACCTTTCAGGAAAAAAAAAGTTTGTCAAAATCCGTTGAGAATTGAGCATTTTACAGCATACCCCATTTTTCAACATTTCTACCCAAAAAGTAATGTTTCAAATGTTTCGTGACCAGTTCAACCCCTTCAGATCTCCCTAAAATGTTATTACCTTTCAGCAAAAAAAAAAGTTTGTCTAAATCCGTTGAAAATTTGCCATTTCTCAACATACCCCATATTTCAAAATTTCTACCCAAAAACGTAATGTTTCTAATGCTCCGGGATCCAGGTTCGACACCCCTCCAGATCTTCCTAAAATATTATTACCTTTCAGGAAAAAAAAAGTGTGTCAAAATCCGTTGAGAATTGACCATTTTACAGCATACCCCATTTTTTCAAACATTTCTACCCAAAAAAGTAATGTTTCAAATGCTCAAATTCCGGACTGTCTACTTTCCCCCTCCAGATCTTCCTAAAATGTTATTCTTACCTTTCAGCAAAAAAAATTTTTTTTGCATCCATTCGAGAATCCACCATTTCTCAACATACCCCATATTTCAAAAGTTCTACCCAAAAAGTAATGTTTGTCAAATGCTCCAGGAATAGGTCCACCTCTCCAATGCTCAAATTCCGGGTCTACCCCTCCAGATCTTCCTAAAAAAGCATACCTTTCAGGAAAAAAAAAGTTTGTCAATTCCGTTTAGGACTGTCCAATCATAAGAATTCACCCGTGGACAGCATTTCCAGATACATATATATATATATATATATATATATATATATATATATATATATATATATATATATATATATATATATATATATATCAGGACAAAAGTGCAGTAACCTCTATAGACCGCGGAGCGGCCCTTTGGGCCGCTCCGCGAGTAAATATTGTATTGCATCATTTCATTGGCTTATATTTCATTTAGCCTGATTTATTTTATTTTTAATTTTAAACCAAGTATAATGGCGCAAAACGCAATAGGCGACTGCGAAGCGTTTTGTTTGCGTTATGGAAGCAGTTATGGAATGACTAGTTTAATCGCTAAAAAGTACCACATTGTGAGTATGATGCTTTTTTAAACTTTTAACAGTAAAGAAGTAGTTGAGATCTCAATTTGACCAAATGAAAAAATGCTGTCAAAAATGCTGAAAAATGCTCTTTTTAAAGTGGTTTCGCACAACAAATACTCTAATCTTAAAAACAATTTTCAAAACAACAAAATTTAAGCATGAGAAAATACCAATTGCGCCCTTCCAGATGTGTAACAGCAAAAATTACGAGCCATTGGACCCGTTTCGCTGTCAAAATATTTTTGACCACGGAGGATCTATCTATAGAGGCGGATCTATAGAGATTACTAAACTTTTGTCCTCAGGTATATATATATATGTGTGTATATCTGGAAATGCTGGGAACGGGCGAATTCTCAACGGATTTGGACACACTATTTTTCCCTGAAAGTTAATAATATTTTAGGAAGATCTGGAGGGGTGGAATTGGTCCCGCAACATTTGAAACATTACTTTTTTGTGTAGAAAGGCTGAAAATAGGCTATGCTAAAGGAGTGAATTCTTATCGGATTTTGACAAACTTTTTTTTCTGGATAGTTAATTTTTGGCTCAACAAATCTGGATTGGTAAAACTGGTCCTCGAGGAATTAAAACATCACTTTTTTGGGTAGAACTTTTGAAAAATGGGATAGGCGGTTGATGGGTGAATTCTTAACGGATTTTGACAAACTTTTTTCTGGAAAGCTAATTTTTGCCTCAACACATCTGTAGTGGCGGAACTGGTCACCAATCATTTGATCTATCATTTTATTGGGTACAGGTACAACTCCATAAATTAGGCTGGATGTGGGGAATGGGGGATGTGCTCCGTGGTCACCTATTGCGATTTGCGACATATATTTGTTTAGTTTCTCAGCTTTGACCAAAGAATGCAGGCACAGGCAGGGGTCTGCTGCTCCTGCTGGGGAGGTGGGGCGATGTCTCTGTTGCTGCGACGATAGCGCCGTCGACGATGTGGTGTTTAGGCGACTGCAAAGACTGCTCTCACGTAGTGCATGTCGTGGGCAGATCAGATTGCAAAGACTGATCTCACGTAGTGCATGTTGTGAGCACAGCAAAAACTGCTCTTACATAGGGCATGGTGTGGGCAGAGCAGTTTGCAAAGTATGCATCGGGCAGCACGTTGTCTTAAAATACCAAAATCGTTCAGAGCTAATCATTTGTTGGATTCGTTTTCAGACAAGCGCTATTGGCAAGTGGTTGCTAGTGGTATGGTTCAGGTTTTGTATGAACAGATAAGAAGGGCACGAAGTGTTGGCTTACTTCATATTTTGTGAACAGAGTGGCAAGGGCTATGGGTGCATAGGAAGGAGCATGGGTGTAAAGGCGCTGCTGTGCTTTGTCTGTTGTGAGGGCTACTTTGTGTGCGCATGCCCCCAGTCCCCAGACAACACAAAAACAAGGCATGCAGAGAGTAACAGCGGCCAGTCATTTGGCCAGCGGATCACATTCTGGGAGTGTGCGCGATTTGTTGCGTCACCTGCCAGCCGATAAAATCATATCTGGATAAGTGCACCATCTTAGTCCTGGCGTTCCCTCTGCTCAGGTTTTCATTTTCCAAACCAGACATTTTATTGGGAATTAGAAGTATCTTATGGAATTCGCTTGTTTGGGAAATAGAAAATTCTAGATTTTAAAGATGCCCAAGGCCACCGTGGACACCATGCCCCCACCGCCTCCCGGATCCTACGCTAGATCCCCTACGGATGAAGTCCCACTCCTGGTGATGGAGCGGCTGTACAGCTATCTGGACCCCTCACCCAGCTAGGACTAACTTCAAGAACCCAGGAGATAAGCATTGATAAATTTGGGCTTCGCCATGGGAGTAAGGTGAGCTGGATGAAGCACTATGTGGAGGAGCGAGGGAAAATTAAAACCGAAATGACCAAGCCCTATGAAAGCGTTATCCCCGACCTTGTTTTGTGGCTCAAGCGAGTGGGCCAGCTCCCTTATTTAGCACGAAGTAATTTTAGATTTTTATCTGTGAAAGTTCATATTTTCACATTCATTTTTTAGTCACCAGGCCTGGATACAATTTTCTCCCCAAAATGTATTTACCAGAGCTTGTACGCCAGAGCTGTGGGTACTTCTACACTGTACGTTTCTCCCTTTCCAATTCAGATTTGGAAAATTTCAACAAGCAATTTTTTTTCAAAATGTAAAGTTTTCATTTCAGATTTTGGCGGCATGTTCATATTAGGCGTCAGTGTACGTGTTCGGCGTGTGATTTCAGTGTACTTCTCCATCCATTATTGTCCCAGTGCAGTGATGATGAGCCCATCTGAACAGTGCCACAGCGCCCTTCAATCATGGGCAGTTGCACTGCGCAGCTCCCATGGCCTGATCTGTAGCAACACCAAACATGCATCAGAACACCACTCTCATGTTGCGCGATTTCAGTGTATTGCTCCACCCATGCTTGTCCCAGTGCATTTAGGATGGGCCCATCTGAACAGTGCCACAGCGCCCTTCAATCATGGGCAGTTGCACTGCGCAGCTCCCATGGCCTGATCTGTAGCAACACCAAACATGCATCAGAACACCACTCTCATGTAGCGCGATTTCAGTGTACTGATCCACCCATGCTTGTCCCAGTGCATTTAGGATGGGCCCATCTGAACAGTGCCACAGCACCCTTCAATCATGGGCAGTTGCACTGCGCAGCTCCCATATCCTGATATGTAGCAACACCAAACATGCATCAGAACACTGCTCTCACGTAGCGCGATTTCAGTGTACTGCTCCACCCATGCATGTCCCAGTGCAGTGAGTATGAGCCCATCTGAACAGTGCCACAGCGCCCTTCAATCATGGGCAGTTGCACTGTGCAGCTCCCATGGCCTGATCTGTAGCAACACCAAACCTGCACCAGAAAGCTGCTCTCACGTAGTACGATTTCAGTGTACTGTTCCACCCATGCTTGTCCCAGTGCATTTAGGATGGGCCCATCTGAACAGTGCCACAGCGCCCTTCAATCATGGGCAGGTGCACTGCGCAGCTCCCATGGCCTGATATGTAGCAACACCAAACATGCATCAGAACCACTCTCATGTAGCGCGATTTCAGTGTGCTGCTCCACCTATGCTTATCCCAGTGCTATGAGGATGAGCCCATCTGAACAGTGCCACATCGCCCTTCAATCAAGGCATTTGCACTGTGCAGCTACCATGCTCCACCCATGCTTGTCCCAGTGCAGTGACGATGGGCCCATCTGAACGGTGCCACATCGCCCTTCAATCATGGGCAGTTGCACTGCGCAGCTCCCATGGCCTGATCTGTAGCAACACCAAACATGCATCAGAACACTGCTCTCACATAGCGCAATTTCAGTGTAATGCTCCATCCATTTTTGTCCCAGTGCAGTGAGGATGGGCCCATCAGAACAGTGCCACAGCGTCCTTCAATCATGGACAGTTGCACTGCGCAGCTCCCATGACCTGATCTGTAGCAACACCAAACATGCATCAGAACACCTCTCTCACGTAGTGCGATTTCAGTGTACTGATCCACCCATGCTTATCCCAGTGTAATGAGGATGGGCCCATCTGAACAGTACCACAGCGCCCTTCAATCATGGGCATTTGCACTGCGCAGCTACCATGCTCCACCCATGCTTATCCCAGTGTAATGAGGATGGGCTCATCTGAACAGTGCCCCAGCGCCCTTCAATCATGGGCAGTTGCACTGCGCAGCTCCCATGGCCTGATCTGTAGCAACACCAAGGATGCTCAGAACACAGCTCCCATGTAGCGCGATTTTATTGTGCTGCTCCACCCATGCTTATCCCAGTGCAGTGAGGATGGACCCATCTGAACAGTGCCACATCGCCCTTCAATCATGGACAGTTGCACTGCGCAGCTCCCATGGCCTGATCTGTAGCAACACCAAACATGCATCCGAACACCGCTCTCACATAGCGCGATTTCAGTGTGCTGCTCCACCCATGCTTATCCCAGTGCAATGAGGATGGGCCCATCTGAACAGTGCCTCAGCGCCCTTCAATCATGGGCAGTTGCACTGCGCAGCTCCCATGGCCTGATCTGTAGCAACACCAAACATGCATCCGAACACCGCTCTCACATAGCGCGATTTCAGTGTGCTGCTCCACCCATGCTTATCCCAGTGCAATGAGGATGGGCCCATCTGAACAGTGCCACAGCGCCCTTCAATCATGGGCAGTTGCACTGCGCAGCTCCCATGGCCTGATCTGTAGCAACACCAAACATGCATCAGAACACCGCTCTCACATAGCGCGATATCAGTGTACTGATCCAACTATGCTTGTCCCAGTGCATTGAGGATGGTCCCATCTGAACAGTGTCACAGCGCCATTCAATCATGGGCAGTTGCACTGCGCAGCTCCCATGGCCTGATCTGTAGCAACACCAAACATGCACCAGAAAGCTGTTCTCACGTAGCGCGATTTCAGTGTACTGCTCCACCCATGCTTGTCCCAGTGCATTTAGGATGGGCCCATCTGAACAGTGCCACAGCGTCCTTCAATCATGGGCAGTTGCACTGCGCAGCTCCCATGGCCTGATCTGTAGCAACACCAAACATGCATCAGAACACCTCTCTCACGTAGCGCGATTTCAGTTGCACTGCGCAGCTCCCATGACCTGATCTGTAGCAACACCAAACATGCATCAGAACACCTCTCTC
The DNA here is from genome assembly GCA_030248095.1 of Ptycholaimellus sp. GST1_10. NCBI lineage: Eukaryota > Metazoa > Nematoda > Chromadorea > Chromadorida > Chromadoridae > Ptycholaimellus > Ptycholaimellus sp. GST1_10. Next base: position 790 of record JASANA010001325.1, on the reverse strand, counting down.
ACGTAGCGCGATTTCAGTGTACTGCTCCACCCAGCTTATCCCAGTGTAATGAGGATGGGCCCATCTGAACAGTGCCACAGCGCCATTCAATCATGGGCAGTTGCACTGCGCATATCCCATGGCCTAATCGGTAGCAACACTAAGGATGCTCAGAACGCAGCTCTCACGTAGTGCGATTTCAGTGTGCTACTCCACCCATGCTTATCCCAGTGCAATGATGATGGGCCCATCTGAAAAGTGCCACAGCGCCCTTCAATCAAGGCATTTGCACTGCACAGCTACCATGCCTGATCTGTAGCAACACCAAACATGCATCAGAACACCACTCTGACGTAGCATGATTTCAGTGTACTGCTCCACCCATGCTTGTCCCAGTGCAGTGAGGATGGGCCCATCTGAACTGTGCCACATAGCCCTTCAATCATGTGCAGTTGCACAGCGCAGCTCCCATGGCCTGATCTGTAGCAACACCAAACATGCATCAGAACAATACACTCACCTAGCGCGATTTCAGTGTACTACTCTACCCATGCTTGTCCCAGTGCAGTGAGGATGGGCCCATCTGAACAGTGCCACAGCGCCCTTCAAACATGGACAGTTGCACTGCGCAGCTCCTATGACATGATCTGTAGCAACACCAAAAATGCATCAGAACACACCACTCTCACATAGCACGATATCAGTGTACTGCTCTCACCTATGCTTGTCCCTGTGTAGTGAGGATGGGCCCTATCTAAACAGTGCCACAGCGCCCTTCAATCATGGGCATTTGCACTGCGCAGCTACCCAT
>JASANA010001324.1:0-10198 GCA_030248095.1 Ptycholaimellus sp. GST1_10 | reverse complement strand
AAAAAATGCATCCAAAAATTCACCCGAAAAAATTGGCCAAAAATTCAGAAAAAAATCCAAAAATCCCAAAATTTTGACAAAAAAGCCCATAAAAGAGCCAAAAAGGCCAAAAAAGGCCAGAAAAGAGCCAGGAAAGGCCAAAAAAGAGGCAAAAAAAACCTAGAAAAGAGGCCCAGAGCCCACCCAACCCCCTCCAGTTTCATCAGCAACCAGGCCAACATCCACAGTCTCTCCACCTTCTTCCAGCCCTCCTCCTTCTCCTCGGCCAGCTTGGACGCCCACCGGAACTCCACCTGCGCCACCCAGGCCACCTACCGCATCTGCCAGTACATCACCCGCAACTGGGCCATCCTCCGCGCCTTCCGCACCTCCTCCACTCTTCCTACACCTCTCCACCACCTCAAGCGTCAAAAGGGCTCCATTGGGGCCTAAACAGCCTCAATGAGCCCACGCCTTGCCGTGTTCAGCCTTTCCTTTTCTCTCCTGTCCTGCCTGGGGCTGGTTTGAAGCGGGTGGATGGGCATTGGGGAGGATCGCGCGAGCCTGGCCAAACATTTTGCCCAGCCCCACGACCTCAACTTCACCAAGTATGGCACCTGCAATCACCTCTTCTACTCCTCCTACACCATCTTTCTCCCCTCTCAAGTGCCTTTGGCTCCTGTCTTTGGCTTCGGCCTCAGCAGAGCCACAGCTTTTGGTCAATGTTTTTCTCATGCTCCTCTGGTCCTGCCTGGGGCTGGATTGAAGTGGGGAGAAATGAGCGGCTGGAGGGACTTCGCGGACATCGAGACGGGTGCCAAGGAAAGCTTCACGAACCTGGCCAGCACTGGCGGCCAGCTCTACAGCCTCTACACCACCCAGAACGGCATTGGGAACACCTGCAAACTCCTCCACTCCTTCTCACCATCTCCTCAAGCGCCTTTGGCTTCTGTCTGTGGCTTTGGCCTCAGCAGGGCCGCAGCACCCGGTCCACGTTTTTCGCTTGCTTCTCTGGTCCTGCCTGGGGCTGGTTTGAAGCGGGGAAAGCAGACGGAGAACGGGAAGAGCTCCACGGGCATGGCCAGCACCTGCGGCCAGCTCTACGTGCTCTACACCACCCAGATCGACGCCCGCAACACCTGCAACAACTGCAACGCCTACAACACACTCACCATCTTCTCTCCTCCCTCTCAAGCGCCCATGGCTTCTGTTTTTGGCTTCGGCCTCAGCAGAGCCTCAGCCTTTGGTCCAAGCTTCCTGCTTCTCTCTCTTGCCCTGCCTGGGGCTGTATTGAAGCCAGGGGAATGGATAAGCAACGAGGGGAGCTACGTGAACCTGTCCAGCACCAGCGGCCAGCCCTATAAGGACTCCACGGGCCTGACCGACCTCTTCGCCCTGCCCTACAGCCTCACCGCCACCCAGATCGATGTCCACGACACCTACAAGCTCTGCCTCTCCTACCCGTTCACCTTCTCTTCTCCGTCTCAAGCGTCGTTGGCTTCTGTCTGTGGCTTCCGCCTCAGCAGGGCCACAGATTTTGGTTCAAGCTTTCCGTTTGCTTCTCTGGTCCTGCCGGGGGCTGGTTTGAAGCAGTGGGAGCAGACAAGCAGTGGGGAGGACTTCGCGAGCCCGGCCAGCCTCACCACCTTGCCCAACACCACACACACCGCCTACAAGCATCCCTTCATCACCTTTAGTCCTTAGTCCCTTAGTCTCAATGTGCTCTTTTCGTCAGGGGTTTCCCGACGCAGTTGGTTGGCGGGGATGATGTAAAGTGGAAGGTTGGGTTCGAATCCGCGCCAAGTCCATTCTTTTGCGCTTTCTACATTTGCCCTCAAATTTCTTCCTTTTTGTGGCCTGGTGCATTCGTTTGTGTGAGTAAAAACAAGAGCATTTCACCCTTATATCAACTTGCATGGTTATGTCAACTTTAAATACACAAAAATAAAAATGAATGCCTGAGAAGGATTCGAACCTACCAGTTTCAACCTGCTGAGCAATCGCTTACACCACTTCACCACTGGGGCATATGGCTAGATAGGTTAACTGAAGACTTATCAATAAAAAATACCGGAGGCCCCGGGACCCGGGGACGGGGGGGGGCGTGGGGGTATGAAATGAATACCTTCGAATTCAAGGAGATCCAGATGACAGCGGAAGAACGAGAGCAGGAGTTGCGGTGCGTGAAGAAGCAGAAGAGCAAGGCCAAAGCTAGATGGAGGCGAGCGGAAAGGAAAAGAGAGGGGCAAAGGAACAGCACTCACCTCTCACCAACGAGACCATCACAGGGAGTCAGCCAAGGGTGCGGAGGGGGAGGCACGGAAAGAGATTTACTTTTGGCCTGCCGAAGGTACCAATGGTTATATCAACTTTAAATACACAAAAATAAAAATGAATGCCTGAGAAGGATTCGAACCTACCAGTTTCAACCTGCTGAGCAATCGCTTACACCACTTCACCACTGGGGCATATGGCTAGATAGGTTAACTGAAGACTTATCAATAAAAAATACAGGAGGCCCAGGGACCCGGGGAAGGGGGGGGGTGTTGGTATGAAATGAATACCTTCGAATTCAAGGAGATCCAGATGACAGCGGAAGAACAAGAGCAGGAGTTGCGGTGCGTGAAGAAGCAGAAGAGCAAGGCCAAAGCTAGATGGAGGCGAGCGGAAAGGAAAAGAGAGGGGCAAAGGAACAGCACTCACCTCTCACCAACGAGACCATCACAGGGAGTCAGCCAAGGGTGCGGAGGGGGAGGCACGGAAAGAGATTTACTTTTGGCCTGCCGAAGGTACCAATGGTTATATCAACTTTAAATACACAAAAATAAAAATGAATGCCTGAGAAGGATTCGAACCTACCAGTTTCAACCTGCTGAGCAATCGCTTACACCACTTCACCACTGGGGCATATGGCTAGATAGGTTAACTGAAGACTTATCAATAAAAAATACAGGAGGCCCAGGGACCCGGGGAAGGGGGGGGTGGGGGTATGAAATGAATACCTTCGAATTCAAGGAGATCCAGATGACAGCGGAAGAATGAGAGCAGGAGTTGCGGTGCGTGAAGAAGCAGAAGAGCAAGGCCAAAGCTAGATGGAGGCGAGCGGAAAGGAAAAGAGAGGGGCAAAGGAACAGCACTCACCCCTCACCAACGAGACCATCACAGGGAGTCAGCCAAGGGTGCGGAGGGGGAGGCACGGAAAGAGATTTACTTTTGGCCTGCCGAAGGTACCAATGATTATATCAACTTTAAATACACAAAAATAAAAATGAATGCCTGAGAAGGATTCGAACCTACCAGTTTCAACCTGCTGAGCAATCGCTTACACCACTTCACCACTGGGGCATATGGCTAGATAGGTTAACTGAAGACTTATCAATAAAAAATACAGGAGGCCCAGGGACCCGGGGAAGGGGGGGGATGGGGGTATGAAATGAATACCTTCGAATTCAAGGAGATCCAGATGACAGCGGAAGAACGAGAGCAGGAGTTGCGGTGCGTGAAGAAGCAGAAGAGCAAGGCCAAAGCTAGATGGAGGCGAGCGGAAAGGAAAAGAGAGGGGCAAAGGAACAGCACTCACCTCTCACCAACGAGACCATCACAGGGAGTCAGCCAAGGGTGCGGAGGGGGAGGCACGGAAAGAGATTTACTTTTGGCCTGCCGAAGGTACCAATGGTTATATCAACTTTAAATACACAAAAATAAAAATGAATGCCTGAGAAGGATTCGAACCTACCAGTTTCAACCTGCTGAGCAATCGCTTACACCACTTCACCACTGGGGCATATGGCTAGATAGGTTAACTGAAGACTTATCAATAAAAAATACAGGATGCCCAGGGACCTGGGGAAGGAGGGGTGGGGGTATGAAATGAATACCTACAAATTCAAGGAGATCCAGATGACAGCGGAAGAACAAGAGCAGGAGTTGCGGCACATGAAGAAGCAGAAGAGCAAGGCCAAAGCTAGGTGGAGGCAAGCGGAAAGGAAAAGAGAGGGGCAAAGGAACAGCACTCACCTCTCGCCAACGAGACCATCACAGGGAGTCAGCCAAGGGTGCGGAGGGGGAGGCACGGAAAGAGATTTACTTTTGGCCTGCCGAAGGTACCAATGGTTATATCAACTTTAAATACACAAAAATAACAAGGTAATATCGGCTATCGCCCATAGATGCGCGGCCGTCTTGATACTTAGCAGGTTTAGTCTCAGTTTGTTTCAGTACTCCACTCCACCACAATGACTGACAATGGACAAAGGAATGACAAAAAAAAATGGAATGTTCAGGTCTCGTTTTGGTTTCTGAGGCTTTTTAAAATAAAAATAATATTTTTATTTTTTGATAAAAGCAAAATACACATTTTTGAAAAATTTTCAAATTTCAAGGCCTCAATTTTTGAGGTTTTTTGACCATAAATCTAGAACAAGTCAAAATTTCGCCGATCCCAAAAAAACGTCCCAAGCCACCACCCAGATGGAGCTTCATGCAAAATTTCAGCCAATTTTATTGAAAAACCGAGGAGTACGGGCTGCGGTACCACACATATATATATATATATATATATATATTATTATTTATATATGTGTAGGACAGACGGACGAAAAATGGGGTAACTGTATAAGCGGGCCTTGGCCGCCCGCCACTCCGGGCAGGGCGCCAGAGCTCCTCCGGCCTCCGGGCACGGGTGCTACGGCCCCTACGCTTCGCCTAGCATGCTTTGCATGCTAGGCTACGCTCCAGGGCCTCCGCACCCATGCCCTCCAGCCTCCGGAGCTCTGACTGCCCTGCCCTCCGCGGCAGGCGGCCTGCAGCCGCGCAAAAATGAATGCCTGAGAAGGATTCGAACTTACCAGTTTCAACCTGCTGAGCAATCACTTACACCACTTCACCACTGGGGCATATGGCTAGATAGGTTAACTGAAGACTTATCAATAAAAATACAGGATGCCCAGGGACCTGGGGAAGGGGGGTGGGGGTATGAAATGAATACCTACAAATTCAAGGAGATCCAGATGACAGCGGAAGAACAAGAGCAGGAGTTGCGGCACATGAAGAAGCAGAAGAGCAAGGCCAAAGCTAGGTGGAGGCAAGCGGAAAGGAAAAGAGAGGGGCAAAGGAACAGCACTCACCTCTCGCCAACGATACCATCACAGGGAGTCAGCCAAGGGCGCGGAGGGGGAGGAGGGACTGCAACAGCAATGATGCTGCTAGCCCTATGCCTGTTTGCACTGGTTGGGGCCAAGCCTATTCCACGGACTGTCACCTACGATGGAGACACAGCCTCCCTCTTGGCTCAAGAGACCAGGCACACTCTCCTCCATGGAGCAAAACACCGGAACAACCAGTTGGAGCCACCACCAAAGAATGTGAAGTTCCAGCTCTGTCACAGTGGAGGAGGCCAACCATTCCTTCTCCCAGAGTGAACGAGAGACTGCTCCCTCTATGGGAAACAAGCAGAGTGCACCTACCGCAATGTGGATCTATGGCTACCAGGCATGGAAGGACCTAGTGCGCTGGCCGCAAAGTGTATTTTGAAAGTCACCACCACCACCACACAATGGGACGGCCTCACCTCCTTCCTCAATTGGGGCCTATCCAACCCCATCAAAAAGCTGAATGTGCCAGCAGATGAGTGTAACAGAGCGTGGACTGAACAAGAGTTCAGGGGACTGAAGCTAGTGCAGATGGACAAGTCCCTCTGGTCCACCAATCAATCCCTGCACTACGAGTGGCACTGCTGCTTCGTCACCTACATCTACAAAACTATCAACCTCTACCTCCTTGAGGGAACCATGTATGCGGGACATAAGGCTCTCCCCTCGAACCTTGGATCCCTCAAGGGATGCCAGATAGAGAAGGAGAGCTGTGTCCAGCCCCAGTACACCATTGTTTGGAATGACACACCGGTCCTCACATACTGTCCCTTTTGCTACTTCAGCAGCTTCGTGGGTGATGTGATGGGGTCTCGAGTGCACATTCCTCAAGTGTCCACCACCTTTTCCACCTATCCACCCGAGGACAACTTTCTGTATACCAAAGATTTGATGAGATGTCTTCCCACGGGAACTCTACTCTCCCACAAAGGAGGGGCCTTGCTCATCAATGGCACCAAGACAGGAGATGCTGCAAGGGACCCCGGAAGTGCTTCATCCCCAAGACGAAGGAAAAGGGGGGGGGGGCCGACAGTGGAGGAGGAGGAGAAGTGGAGGAAATGGGAAGAGTGGGAACAGCTGACCGACGAGCTATTCGAGGGTGTGGAGGAAGTAGACGGACTCGTAAGGTTTGGAGAAGAAGAAATGGCTGTTGGAGATGATCCTACAACAGGCCGGCACTCATTGCCATGCAAGGAGGAAGGGCAGGTGACCCCCGAGAGGGCAAAGAAGAGACGAGCAGAGCAAGAGCTACTTGCAGCAACCCATATTAGGACAGGAAATCTTTACTCGCTCCCTTCCACTACCATGCAACCCCACTGGGACTTCGACAAGGGGACCCAGAAGGAGGCCATTCATGAGACATTACTCCACATTGAGAACTGGGTCCAACACCATGATCCGGTGGAAGCGAAACTACACTACATTGTGGATGAAATGGTGGACATGATGGAGCGAGTGGAGTTGAGCAATGAATATCAGATGTGTATGCTAGAAGAACATCAATATCAAGTTCTGAAGCAGATGGTCTGGATGAGCCCTACCAATGGCATCCGTGCCCTCACTGGTCACTTGGACATCTTGGCCAAGGTGCAGGGGTCCACCATCTACATTTCACAGTGCCAAGAGGCAGAGGTGGAAGAGGTCTACCTGAATCATCAACTCCCGGGAGATGAGAAGTGCTACCTATTCCTACCCATGCGCCTAAAGACAGGAGAGCTACTCTTCCTGCCAGATGGAGTGGGCACTGACCTGACCCATCACAGCCCCCTAGCAGACTGCCACCACATACACCCCTTTCAGTTCATGGATCCAGTCTCAGCCTCTGAGACTGCTGCCTTCTTCAAGAACTTCACACATGGCTCGTGTGCTATGCTCATTCAGGTGCCTGCCATCCACCATCTGCAACCCAACATCACTTACGACACACCAGTCCTCTTCAACTTGCAATTGATGCCTCCATTTGCAGCTCTCGTCGCCTACTCATCAAGCTTGCCTGTCTTGGAGAGGAAACTCAATGGACTGACAAACTACACGAGTCACTTTTCCTACCCCTAGCGGTGTTGTTCAAGGAATCAAAGCCTATGGCCATGCAGTAGGGGACATAGTCGGAACTCTATCTGAGGGAGCCCAAGGGCTGGCTAGGACTTCCTGGTCAGGCATTAACAACCTTGGCTCTTCCATCGTTAAGCCAGTCATCACAGTTGTCAGGGTTGTCCTTGCCATCTTAGCTGTCATCACAGCTGGTGTCTTCCTCTTTTGGGCTTCCCAGTACACCTCTTGCAGAACCAACACTTGGAGAAAGGCAAGGGAGTGGAAGGAATGTCTACAAGAGATGGACCTCTCCAGCTACCTTTCACAGTGGCTCCCAACCGCTGGGACAGTGACGCTGGAGAACCTGGGCCCCCAGTTCCTTCCAGTGAAAGTCCCATTGTCCCGCTCTTCCTCAGTGATGGACCTTGTCCAGATGGATCTCCGAGGGGGAGGTGCTGCTTTCAGCCACGCCAACTCATGGAGTCACAGCCTGAGCATGCACCGCTCGCAAGGCCTTTCATGAGAGATCGATTGGGCCAGAACTCGGAGCCTAGCTGGTTTGCGAGCGAGACTCAACCAAACACCATCAATGAGCTCAGTTCGTCTAATGTCCGGAGACTTGAGTTCCACAAGGATGTCACGCTCCCTGTGAGGTTCTTGGTTGATGCTGGCATGGTCTTGTTCCACTACGCCGGCTCCAACTTCGCTGATGCGCTGGCCCTGATGATACCCTTCCCCAATTAGTTGTGCTGCTTGTAGCCAAGATCCAAGGTCCCGTTCCTCTGCCTGCTAGATGTTTGAGGTGATTCCCTCCCACTTCCTTCTCACTGCCCAGAGCGCTGTGACGTTTCCCAAGCTGGTTTCATTGACCTTGAGCTGGTGGCGTGGGCAAAAGAGAGTTTAACTCAGTCTTGTCTATATGCCCCAATGTCGCTCCCCTTTTTCCCTGTTTGGTGCCGAACAACTAAAGAGATCCTCGCTACGTTCCTGCTGAATACACCACAAAAAACTCCTAAATTAAAACCTGATTCAATTGATTGGCAACCTGAGTATGCCAAAATTGCCACCTGCTTATGAATGACCAGTGGAGTTTTTAGCTGAACAAATACTGATGAAATGGACCTGATAAAATTTTTGTTCAAAATGGTGTCAATTTGAGTTGAAATAAACAACGATTGTGTAACACCTTGTCTTGATCTATTTGATGATCGAAAATTCATAAGCTTTGCATGCTGTAGCATTTTAGTCTTGTCATGATCTTGGTCATGTGGAAAACATTTTATTTCCGATATGAACAAGACTAAAGTTCACCATATAAACAAGACTTTGAGAGTTTTGTTCAAATTTTAAATTAATGTTTTTAATGCCAACAAATACATCATTAGATGGGCCAGAAAATTTCCTAAAACGTAATTCTTCGATTTTTGAATTTCGATTTTGTTATATATTGAGAACACTTCAAAGTTAGCAATGTGCTGGTTTTGAACGTGTTTGGAGGTTTTTTTTTGGAGATTTCCAAAATTCTAAAACCAAAATTTCAGGATTTTTGTTATCTGCAGTAGCATAAGAGCTTTCGATTGATATGCTATAGTTTTAACCAATATCCAATGAGCTCAAGGCCATGACATGCAACCACCCAAAAATACGATTGCCCATTCATAACTAGGGCACTGTCATGCCCTAGGAATCAAAAAGCATCTTGCTTATAATGTGCTACTATCTTGGCTATTCTTTTCTTTTCTAATACTTTACTGATACGGTCAGAATTGTGCATTGGGGCATTATACTTGTTTCGGGGTAAAGTGAATGGAAATGGAACCATGCTTCGGTCAAATGTCCCCAGCATGAGATGGTGATTTTCTCGCCTGGCTGGCACGTAATTGGAGTTGCCAGACAGTGTCCACGATGAATGTCTGACCAGACCCTTATCTGTATTCAGCCTTCCCTTTCTTTTCATTAAACAAAATGGCATTTTAGAGCGTGGATTCAAAATGCAGTCGTATCGCATGCCACCATTCCTCCCTGAAATTGGCAGGGCGGCGAAAGACAATTTTTCATTTAAGGCACATAGTGCTCAACATTTCAGCGCGGCTAATGAAAGGCTAAAAGGGTTACCTCTTAGCTTTATTTTTGATGGGGTTGTGTGATTAGAGCACAAACGTGGTGGTAAGCATAAGTTCAAACTTTACTACGTATTTGGAAAATGTATGGTCAAAACTCAACATTCAAATTTCAGCGAATTTTTGAAGTTTCGAGATGATCTAGAAATTAACCGCCCATAACTCATTTTCTTCTCAACCAGTTTTAATAATACTACCACCATTTTGAATCGTTTGACGAGGACAATATTATGTTTTTTAACCATTTTTCTACAATCAAGTGCAGCTGAGCTATTTTAAATTTTAAGCATTTTATTTTTTTTTATTTTTATCTTATCTTTTTACCACGAGAAATATTTGACATTAAAAATAATCACAATGTGCGCCTATGTTATAGTATAAGCAAAAAATATTCGAAAAACATTTTGTCTCAGAAATTCTATTTTTGGTTATAAACTATTACTATATAGTGGGTCATACTAACCCAAAAAGTATCTCTTATCTATATTTTACCTGCGATTGAAGTAGAGGAACATTTTATTCAGGTTAATTTTAATTCTACTTCCGACTGAAGCGGATGAAATTTTTTTCTTAGCAAAGAAATAAGTTTTATACCTTAGATTGTGAACTTTGTGCACTGTAAAAATTAGCTTCAGTCCAATGTAAAACTAATTAATTAATGATAAGAGAGCACCTGGCCAAAATACAAATAAATATATTTAAAATCTGAGCTCCCAAAAAAAGTAAAATATAGAAATAATTTTAAAGAATATGCATAGCTAAAATTTTTAGCTGACTCTGCTACCTATTTCCATTGCAGTTAATTGCAATTGATTGTAAAAATATGCCTTGGTCTAATTCTATGTACATATGATAGTTTTCAAGAAATAGACAAAATTTTGGACTTAAAATTTTAAAAAAAGTTATATTTCAACTAAT
>JASANA010001323.1:0-13118 GCA_030248095.1 Ptycholaimellus sp. GST1_10 | reverse complement strand
ATCAGAACTTGTCTTTTCCTCGTGCTGTGGGCTAGAGTTCCGGATGGGGGAAGGTGCTGGACCATTGGTGGTATGGTGAGGGATGAAGAGAGTGACGCTGGTCCCTTGTTCCATGGGTTTGGCGGTGGTGCGATCCACACTGATTCCTGTCCTCTGCTTTCCGACAGTTTCTCCCTTGCTCTGACCAGTTCCATCCAAATGAACTGGTGAAGATGTTCTTGGACTTGACCGTCCATCGGGTATCCGAGTCTTCTCAAGTCTGTCTCCAGGGCTTGGATCCAGTCTCGCGATCCGTGGTGCTGCACCAGCGGATCTGTAGTGCTCCCGAGTACCTCCTGTAGTTGCAGATGAGTGAGGGGGAAGTCAGAGGACTTCCTCCAGACATGTTTGTGTGGGTATCGTTCCTTCGGCTGTTCCTCCACATTTTCGCTCCCTGGTTCTCCCATCCCATTTGTCAAGACGACTGGTTTTGGGCGGGCACCTTGTCTGGAATGGAACGGTGGTTTTACGTTCCCTACGAGGAAGCTTCCCAGAGGGCTGGGGAAGATGGCAAGTCCCGGTCGGAGTTGACTGCTCCAGGGTGCGGCATTGGCTAGGACAAATGCATTCACGTCTTGCCCAAAGAGTATGTCTATTTCCATCAAGTCTTATCCATTGCGAGGCGGCATATTCAGTAGTTCCGGGTGCTTGTGATGGATCCAATCCCATTCCTCCGCGACGAAGGGAGCCTCAAGGTTGAGACTTCTCCCTTCGGAACCCAGGCCTCCAGGCTGAACTCGAAGCCGCTGGGTGCGCGGATGTTCAGATGCACCTTCTTCATCCACATCTGATGCCTCTCCTTGTGTCCAAAGACTCCAGTGTTGATATCCTGTTTGTCCAGTGTCTCTAGTCCTAGTAGCTCCACTATGCGATTAGACACAGCTGTCATCTGAGATCCGGAGTCCAGGATACAAGTGATGTCCGCTGCCACTTCCCAGTTCTTGGAGCGAAGTTTAGCTGGGAAGGTGAGCATGATGGGTCCAGGGTCTGGGTGTCCCACTCCTGATGCCATCATGCTGGCCGTCTGTCTTTCTTTGCTTCTTTTCCTGATCAATCCTTCTCGGCGCGAGCTTCTTTCTCTGGACCTTGATCTGGGAAGTGGTGTCGCCAGCCATCGCTGGAATGGAGGGGAGGCAGAGGATAGGTTCCTCTTCTCGTCTCCTCTGCTATTTGGTCTGGACCAATCGTTTGTTCGACTTGTGCTTCTGCTGTTCCCCCTGGACCTCCTAATCTCTGATCTGCGATTGGGAGAGGAAGTTCCTGCTCGTGAGGTGTTACGAGGCGATGGCGAGCAACTCAGGTGTCTTGTTCTGCTTCCAGGTTCCCGTTCTCCGCTGCGGTCGCGAGTTGGTGTGTAGTGAGCTGGGCTGCGTGATTGTCTGTCGTGTGGGCTCCTACTAGTGTTCTGTCGGGTACTGTCTTCCTGCCAGTGGCAGGAGAGGGAACGTTCTCAATTTTTATCTGGGAATGCGTCATAGCAGATGGCGGAGTGATGGTGCGGTTGGCAGCAGAACTGACAGTTGTACTGTGACCTGCAGCTGCTCGCGTCGTGGCCCTCAGTGAGGCACTTGTAGCAGTATCAGAACTTAGCTGCTTGGTCTTTCCTTTGTCTGGCGGTGGTGTATCGATGGCAATTGATCGGTTTGTGGTCCCCAAAACAGAAGGCACAGGCCTGGCCTCTATATGGCGATGGTGTTGGGGTCACAAGTGTGACCATCTCCTTTTCTACTCCGGCGGACAGGACGTTGGAGTGGGGCTTGGTGGAGCATGAGTGTTCTCGTGAAGTGGGTCGGCTTTCAACTTGTCCTGCCCACATCACCTTCCTGGACTGGAGTAGTCAGGCTTCTTCCTCGAGTAGGGGAATAAGGTAGTTGATGCTGATGTTGTGTAGATTGATGGATCAGAGCTTGTGGATGCAGTGGTTTTATATGCTTGAGGGTAGCTTGCTCATCACCATTTGCGTCAAGTGGAGTAGCTTCTCTTCTGGTTGTTGGCACTGGATGCAAAGGAAGTAGAAGCTGGACCTGAGTTGATCGATGAAGTTGTCCAGGTTGTGGTCCGATACTGAGGGCAGTTGTTCGATGTCTCTCTTAGCTCGTTGGATGAGGAGAGTGGGGTTCTCGTAATCCCAAGTCAACAAGGTGAGGATGACGTTGAAGTTGCCTGGGTCAGCCAGATATCGCTGCACCTTCTTAAGTGGTTCTCCTTCCAAGCACTGCCCCAGAATTTGAATTCGCTGATGGGGGTCGTTGGTCAGACGGTGTATGAGATTCAGGAAGGAGGACTTCCAGGTGGAGAAGTCTAGTGGGTCTCCCTTGAATCAAGGATACTATATCGGTGGAAGCATTTGTCTCAGTTGAGCAGGTGGTGGAGGACTTGCTGGCAGTATTGCAACGATGCCATTTCCACCCCTTGCATTGCCGGATTCAAACCCCAGTGGCCGGCTTGAGCTTGCACGTGTTGCCAGGGAGGCGGCTGGGGAGCGTAGTACTGTTGTGGGTGTGCCTGTGGTGGAGGTGGAGGAGGGTGAGGGGGGAGTTCGTATGCTACTCTGACCTCTTCCGGAGCTTGCTGTGGCGCTCCATCTCACGGCGCAGGTTGTGGCGGGATGTAGTGATGGGGAAGAGGTCCGGCGAAGCCACCCATCTCTCCTCCCCGTGGTGACCTCCGCATGGAGCTGGTTTTGGTTGGAGGGGCATCGGTTGTGTTGGGGGTACTGGGCCGTCCCTGTCCCTGGCCCTGGGTAGTGTTGGATTCCATGTCCCATTCCTGGACCCACCTCCAACGTTGATGGTCATACTGGGGAGGCCATCGGAGGTTGGGTGGGCAGTGGTTGTGCTGGTTTCTGTGGTGGGGGAAGTGGGTCTGCTTCCGGAGGAGGATGTAGCTGCTCTCTTTCTCGCGCATCCTCTGCTGGGAGTCCCGGGGGAGCTGGTGGAAGGAACGATGGTGGGGGAGGATGGGTCGTCTGTACCCAGGCGGCTACTGCCATGGGGTTGCCATCGAAAAGGTAGTGATATGCTTGTCCTTGGGAAGGTTGGTCCCTGGGAGGCGATTCCTCCTGTGCTGGGTGATAGACATTAGCCTCTACCGTTCCTCTCTCTCTCCCCAGTGTCTGCTTTGGTTGGTCTGATGGGTTCCGTTGTTCTGGGCGTCCTGGACCTATTAGCACATGGAGTTGTTGTCCGACTTCCTTCGTTTGCTGCCATTGTTTCCCTCTGGGTGGAGCGGAATGTGAGCGAGACGTTGGGGGTCTTGCCCGTGTTTTCTCCCGCTCTGCCGGTGTCTGTGAGGATTCAGGTGTTCTGATCCGTGGGTGTTCCACTGTTCCCATCATCCTTGCATGGATGCGAGGATGGGTTAGGTTTTGTGCGGCGTCGGACGGAGTGGTGTCCTGCCTTTGTTGGGCTTCCCGGTCCTCTGCGTAGGCAGGGTTAAGGAAGACCAGGCTGGCCGGAGTGGCAATGGCGACCACATTGGATGGGTGAAGTTGAAGGGACTTGGCCCTGGTCGTGCATGGGTCTCTTGTTGCGTACCGCACTGTCATCCCTGGGTGGGCCACCACTATGGGGGGCATGGTCATTGAGCCTTGATGGATGGAGGCGTGATGGTGACAGGATTGTGCGGTGTGTGTGCTGTTGTCAGCGGGTCGAGGTGTGTCTAGGTCAAGCATAGCCACTGCTGCTGGTTTGAGGTGTGCCGTGGCGGCTTTGTCTGCTAGATTTATGACCTCTTGCCGATGATGCAGGAGTTTGAGCCACAGTCTTTTGAAGCCTGGGCGACAGTAGTCGTTGAGCACCAGGAGGTCCAGATGTGCTTGGGTTTGAGCTATGCACTCTGAGAGCCAAGTCACGTCGCAGTAGAGGCGGAGATGTGGTGTTGTCTCGTTAGTCAGCGGTTCCATCTCGTTCCTCTTTTCCTGCGACGGTGGCACATGATCTTGATCGTAGCGGTGCTGTTCAGTCGTCGTGGTCGGGTTCCAAGGGATCAGTCTGGTGAAGCAAGTGTGGCAGCAGAAGGTCTCCTTGGAAATGTCCAGGTGGTGAGTAATAGGAACGAAGGGCGGTGGTGCTCTGTTGTCGTGGAGTTGGTGAAGGGCACACATTTTGCGGTAGAGAGTGTCACAGATGGCGAAAGTGGCAATCTTCCACTTGTATCCTTTCTCTGCTAGTAACACCGCCACGTTCTTGGGGTGGAATATGCCTTGAAGGAACAGTTGCTCCACGACATTGAGTGGCGAAGGGACATCCACTAGGCAGCATCCTGGGCAGTTGTAAGTTGCCGGGCTGTTGTTGAGGAGCTTTTGGCAGATCGTCAGCGCCAATTCAGCCTCCTCCTGTCCTAACAGTCGATCCAGGTTGCCACGAGAGCAGCAGAGACAGTAGTGTTGCTGGCACTTGGTGCAGTCGAATTTGTTGCGGATGTCGAAGATGTTCTGACAGTCGGAGCAGCGGAAGACTGAGTGGGCGGCCATGACGTTTGTTCATTGGTGTTTGTTCTTCTGGAAGAATATGTTCATCAATGCTGTCAGCTGTCACTTCTTTTGGCTACAATAGGCCCTTTAGCCTTAGCTTGTTTAGACAAGAGGTGAACGCCGCACGGATAAGTCTGATTGGAGAAAGGAATGGGTGAGGCCATGGTGTGCCAAGTGGCGTCAACTGTTGCGCAGAATTGGGACTCTCACCGATTAGGATTTTCCAAAAATTCGCGGTGCAATCGTGTGACACTCCCTGGGGCGTTTTCCTCGTCTCCTATGCCTCCCACTTGCGTGTTGTCTGGTGGTGCTGATTGAGTTGCGTTTCTCCTTTCTCCCTGCTGCTTCTCTGCAGGGGATGACTTCACAAGGGGAATGATAGGGCAGTATGATCAATGGGTAGGAGCGTTAGATTCTTGGAGATGTAATGTCATGCATGAAAGTTTGTCACTCAAGAGGGCAAGTCTGTGGTTTCTCAACCATTTTCAAAAGTAAGCACAGATTTGGAATCGTTATATACGACTTGTGAACAAAAAAACTCAAGTTGTTTGTGCAATTCTCAAGATTTCAGGTGCTAGAGCGCAAAAACTGTATATTGCAATGTTTAAACCTTTCTACCCAAAAAAGTAATGCTTCAAATGGTCGGAAACCGGTTCCACCCCTCCAGGATCCAAGCGGCACATGATAGCTTTCAGGAAAAAAAAAGTATGTCCCGATCCGTTGAGAATTCGCCCGTGCCCAGCACTTGCAGATATATATACATATATATATATATGAGGACAAAAGTTCTGTAACCTCTATAGACCGCGGAGCGGCCCTTCGGGCCGCTCCGCGGTCAAAAAATGTTGCCAAAATGGGTTGAGAATTGGGCGAGTTATGGCTAAAACAATATTTTAAAAAGTGTTCATCCGTTATTCGCCCGCCATCCGCCGTGCCCATCCGCCATACCTTATGTATGGGAGGCATACTGGCAAGGTCTGGGGCTACAAACTCAACGTCACTATAGTAATTCGGCTCTGGAGGGTGCCATGGTGGGTCCATAATTTTGATTTTTGTCCTCCTTTATGTCGAAATTCATGTTGAAATGTTGATTAAACATATGGGGCCCTTACAAAACGAATCAAAAATCCTAACTTTTATCTAGGGTGCGTATAGGGAAAAAAACTAAGGCAGATTCGGATTGCTCGTCAAAAACTACACGAAACTATAGTACAAAACATTGAAATTTTGACCTTTTCTGAGCACCATATAGGTAATTTTGGGCTTAGATTACGAAACGTGTGTCCATTTGCTTCCACCTTGTCATCATGGGCTTCTACCACGCCATGGTGTACAAGCAGCTCATCATCAACTTCGTCTTGGGGCATTCTTAAGGATTTTTTGCCTCAAACTCTGCACCATAAAGGTAATTTTGGGCGTACATTACGAATCTGGTGTCCATTTGCTTCCACCTTGTCATCATGGGCTTCTACCAGGTCATGGCGTACAAACAGCGCATTATCAATTTCGTCTGGGTCATGTTTAAGGGTTTTTGACCTCAATAACAGCACCAATTAGGCAAATTGGGGCACAGATTATGATTTTTTTTTCGTCTCGACATGATCCAGCTCCAGCTTGTAATGGGAGATCTGACCGGCAGGCATCTTCTCACTCTTCTACTCTTCTTCTGACATGACAAAAGCTCTCACTGAGACAATGAACTCAAAGGCTCGCCGCCCTCTATCAGTTTCCACACCTACAGTAGATTCGATTCAGCTAGATATGCTGCCTTTGGCGCCAGTTTAAAAATAACACTAAACGGGTCATGGGTAAATACTTTTTTTTATTTTTCCATCCAATCGTTTACGTTTAAACCACTAATTTTGGATTTTACATTGCAATTCCAAACAAAGTGAAACGCATGGAAAGTTTACTTTATTTTTACGTTTTTTTCCGTTTTCTGTGTGATACGTTTACGTTTACCCACCACTGCCTGCGACTAGACATTGCCAGGTGAGCAGGGAGGTTTGGACTATCTCAAGACATTCAAGCAAGTCAAGACAGTGGTAGAACAGGTCCAAACATCGTCAATTGTTGTTACAAGAGAAATCGTTTAATAACTCGTCCTCAGTGGTGTCATGTGCAGTCCGCGTATACATGCCTATTTAGGTTTTCTAGTTTTAATCTGTATTAAATTCAATTAAACATTGCTTGTATTAATAATAAATTTAAAAAAATTAAATTTTGAGTTTCCAACTTAGTCAGTGTTCATATCTCGCAGTGACACTGGTTCTGGTATGCGCCATCGCCATCTTCAGTAACAGTGATTGACGCAATTGCAATTTTTTGTTTTTGGTGATGCTAAAGTTAATACTTTCATTCTGTTGGCTAGTAACATGGTATGTAGCACCACATGCTTCTGGAAATCGATTTTCATCATCCTTCATTAATGATTATCAGCTGTAGGAGCACTTCCTGTTCTAAAATGATGATGCAAGCAGAAATATAAAAAAATATCTGGTACCATTGGCAGGCCTCTTTTCTCCAAAATTTGGAATTGCCTCGAGTAAAAAGTCAAGGAAATACAATTTCTACTAGTAGGATATGCTGCTTTGACAGTTGCATTTTGTTTTTGGTGCGCAGTTCAGTGTCTCTTTCCATGCGCGCCCAAAAACAGAATGCAGATGATGCAGCAGATTCCACTAGTAGAAATTGTATTTCCTTGACTTTTTACTCGAGGCAATTCCAAATTTTGGAGAAAAAAGGCCAAAATTTGGCCTGCCAATGGTACCAGAAATTTCTTCCAATTTTAATGTAGTATAAAATGTAACAAGTATATGGCGCAGAGCGCAATAGGTGACCGCGGAGCTTCCCCCACCCCCCCCCCCCCAACAACTTCCCAGGCAACTTAGCTGCTTATAAAGTCAATGCTCTTCATTTATGTTTCTTGTTCATTTGAGTTTGATTGCATTTGTTTGATTTCATGAAGTGTATATGTAAATGTAAAGCAAAGCAATGTATTTATTAAACATATATATATTTACATACTTCTATCTATATATATATGTATTTTCTACCCAAAAAAGTCATGTTTCAAGAGCTCAAATTCCAAGTCTACACATATAGTCCTTCCTAAAATAGTATTACCTTTCAGGAAAAAAAATTTGTTCAAATCCATTGAAAATTCGCCTTTTCTCAGCATACCCAATTTTTCAAACTTTCTACCCAAAAAGTAATGTTTCAAATGCTCCGGGACCAGTTCCACCCCTACAGATATTCCCAAAATTTTATACCCTTTCAGGGAAAAAAAAGTTTGTCCAAATCCTTTGAGATTTCGCCATTTCCCAACATACCCCATTTTTCAACCTCTCTACCCAAAAAAGTAATGTTTCAAATGCTCCGGGACTTGTTCCACCACTTCAGATCTTCCTAAAATTTTATTACCTTTCAGGGAAAAAAAAGTTTGTCAAAATCCGTTGAAAATTGAGCCTTTTACAGCATACCCAAATTTTCAACATTTCTACCCAAAAAAGTAATGTTTCAAATGCTCTGGGACTTGTTACACCCCTCCAGATCTTCCTAAAATTTTATTACCTTTCAGGGAAAAAAAGTTTGTCAAAATCCGTTGAGAATTGAGCCTTTTACAGTATACCCAAATTTTCAACATGTCTACCCAAAAAAGTAATGTTTCAAATGCTCGGAAACTGGTTCCACCCCTCCAGATCTTCCTAAAATAGCATTACCTTTCAGGAAAAAAAACGTTTGTCCCAATCCGTTGAGAATTCGCCTGTGGACAGCATTTCTAGGAATATATATATATATACACATGAGGACAAAAGTTGAGTAACCTCTATAGACCGCGGAGCGGCCCTTCGGGCCGCGCCGCAGTCAAAAATACAAATTTTATAATGCTGGATATATATTTAGCTAAGATTTTATCAGATAAATAAAAAAATGTGGCATTTCCCAAGCCAGTTTCGTTGACCGTGAGCTGGTGGTGCGGGCAGAAGAGAGTTTAGTTCAGTCTTGTCTATTACCCGCTCCTGTCATCCCCTTTCCCTGCTCGGTGACTCCCCGACTAAAGAGAATCTCGCTATGTTCCTGCTGCAACACATCACAGCGTTTGGTAGCAGAGAGTGGTTTGCTAAGCTGTACCATCCCATCCACCACCTCTACAAAGCCGACTACAATGCCCAGCCCAACTTCTGCATATCCGATGCCCAAACCCATCAACTGAGGATATTCAAGGGATTCCACTCAGCAGAGTCCATCCAAACAGACCTAAACAGAGCCTATCTGAGAACCATCCTTCACTGCTGTCAGCATAGCAAACGGATGCATTCAGTCTGGCTGCGGTGTATGACCGCCGACATTTGGGATGCACTGCCCAATCAAGTTACAATGGTGATGATGTGGGAGGGCTCCGTGGGAAACCTGGAGAAACCTGGGATCAAGAACTTGACGATTGGATTCGTACCACCAGTACAAGAGGTAGCTCGACTGGCCACGGGCCTGAAGACGCTGAGCCTCTATGGGCTGTGTAGATTTTCTGCCGAGAGCTGGGCCGCCCTGAGCGAATTCCAAGAACTACACACCCTCCAACCTCGGGGCCTCAGAGGGCAGGAAGTTTCGGATGGAAATGAACTGGACAGAACCGCTGCATCAACTCCGGACTCTCAGCTTCAACTGCTTCTCAGTGATAAGGATGCCTTATCTGCAAAGACTGACACCAAACTTGCAGACACTCCATCTTCCCAGAGTCCACTTTGAACGTGATGCGTGGAACGGGGAGAGTGGGCCCAGTGAGGTTTGGGACAGCCTACCAGGTCAACTGGAAAGTCTACGCCTAAACACTCGCGGCACTTGGGCTCTCTCCAGGAATACCACTGAAGAACCTGCAGGTAGATGGAGAGTTCGCAGGACTCACGGAGTTAGCGCCCAACCTCACCGCAGCAGCCACCGAAGGATTGGAGGACCTTCCTGAGACTATCACCAAACTCCACTACACTGGGGAGTTGGAGGTTGAAGGGAAGGAACCCTTGGCAACGCGACTGTGAAGATTCCCAACTCTCACACACCTCTCCTTCCAGAACTTCTCGGAAGCCTTTGTTCACTCCCCATATCATCACTATGTCCTATCCCAGCTGGAAACTGTCACCCACCTTCTGTTAGACCAATCGGCATGAATCACCTTCTGCATAGTCAGGGGACAGGAAGAACTCCTGCCGGAGAAACATACCCTACCGGGACTACCTCCACCGAAGCTCAAACACCTCAAGTTGGATTGGTCAGCCCACTACTTCCTGGGACACCCAGATCTAGCACCAAAGACCAAGCGAGACATTGTCCACGTCGCCAAGTTCTTGAGCCACTTGGACTTCCCCTTCACGATCGAGTTCGTCAATCAATGGTCTGGGATTGTGAAGGAACAGGCTCTTCGCCCCATGCTCCTGAAGGAAGAAGTGAGGAGATGGCGACAAAGGAAGTTCCCCGACAGGATCAGTATGTTCAAAGTAATGGAGCATTCGTTCACGCCTACCCATTGGCGGTACAAGTTCGAGGAAGTCCAGATGACAGTGGAAGAACAAGAGCAGGAGTGGAGGCGCATGAAGAAACGAAAGAGCAAGGCCAGAGCCAAGCGGAGGCGAGCGGAGAGGAAAAGAGAAGCACAGAGGAGCCGCACTCACCTCCCAACAATGAAGCGATCGCAGGGAGTCAGCCAAGGAAGTGGAGGGGGAGGAGGGACAGCAACAGCAATGATGCTGCTAGCCCTATGCCTGTTCACACCAGTTGGGGCCAGGCCTATTTCCCGGGCTGCCACCCATGATGAAGCTGCAGCCTTCCTCTCGGCTCAAGAAACTAGCCATACTCTCCTCCATGGAACAAAGCATCGGAAGGAACGGTCAGAGCCACCACCGAAGAACGTGAAATTCCAGCTCTGTCACAGACATAGTGGAGGAGGTCAACCATTCCTTCTCCCAGAGCGAACGAGAGACTGTTCCCTCTATGGAAAGCAAGCATAGCATTCCTACCACGACGTGGATCTATGGACCTCCACCACAGGCACACCCACAACAGTACTACGCTCCCCAGCCGCCTCCCTGGCAACACGTGCAAGCTCAAGCCGGCCACTGGGGTTTGAATCCGGCAATGCAAGGGGTGGAAATGGCATCGTTGCAATACTGCCAGCAAGTCCTCCACCACCTGCTCAACTGAGACAAATGCTTCCACCGATATAGTATCCTTGATTCAAGGGAGACCCACTAGACTTCTCCACCTGGAAGTCCTCCTTCCTGAATCTCATACACCGTCTGACCAACGACCCCCATCAGCGAATTCAAATTCTGGGGCAGTGCTTGGAAGGAGAACCACTTAAGAAGGTGCAGCGATATCTGGCTGACCCAGGCAACTTCAACGTCATCCTCACCTTGTTGACTTGGGATTACGAGAACCCCACTCTCCTCATCCAACGAGCTAAGAGAGACATCGAACAACTGCCCTCAGTATCGGACCACAACCTGGACAACTTCATCGATCAACTCAGGTCCAGCTTCTACTTCCTTTGCATCCAGTGCCAACAACCAGAAGAGAAGCTACTCCACTTGACGCAAATGGTGATGAGCAAGCTACCCTCAAGCATATAAAACCACTGCATCCACAAGCTCTGATCCATCAATCTACACAACATCAGCATCAACTACCTTCTCTCCCTACTCGAGGAAGAAGCCTAACTACTGCAAGTCAGGAAGGTGATGTGGGCAGGACAAGTTGAAAGCCGACCCACTTCACAGAGAACACTCATGCTCGCCAAGCCCCCACTCCAACATCCTGTCCGCCGGAGTCAGAAAATGGTCAGCACCTTCTCAGCCCCAACACCATCACCATATCAAGGCCAGGCCTGTGCCTTCTGTTGTTTGGGGACCACAAACCGATCAATTGCCATCGATACACCACCGCCAGACAAAGGAAAGACCAAGCAGCTAAGTTCTGATACTGCTACAAGTGCCTCACTGAGGGCCACGACACGAGCAGCTGCAGGTCACCAGTACAACTGTCGGTCTCCTCCCAACCGCACCATCACTCCGCCATCTGCTATGACGCATTCCCAGATAAAAATTGAGAACGTTCCCTCTCCTGCCACTGGCAGGAAGACAGTAACCGACAGAACACTAGTAGGAGCCCACACGACAGACAATCGCGCAGCACCAGCTCCCGCTGCAGCCGCGACGAGCTGGCGACCGCCGAGCGGGAAACGGAGACCTGGAAGCAGAACAAGACACCTGAGTTGCTCGCCATCGCCTCGTAACACCTCACGAGCAGGAACTTCCTCTCCCAATCGCAGATCAGAGATTAGGAGGTCCAGGGGGAACAGCAGAAGCACAAGTCGAACAAACGATTGAGTTCAGAGCCCGGATGGCGGAGAGGGAGACGAGAAGACAAACCTATCCTCTGCCTCCCCTCCATTCCCAGCGATGGCTGGCGACACCACTTCCCAGATCAAGGTCCAGAGAAAGAAGCTCGCGCCGAGAAGGATTGATCAGGAAAAGAAGCAAAGAAAGACAGACGGCCAGCATGATGGCATCAGGAGTGGGACACCCAGACCCTGGACCCATCATGCTCACAGCCTTTTGCAGCTAAACTTCGCTCTAAGAACTGGGAAGTGGCAGCGGACGTCACTTGTATCCTGGACTCTAAATTTAGCAATGACA
Organism: Ptycholaimellus sp. GST1_10; assembly: GCA_030248095.1. Taxonomy (NCBI): domain Eukaryota; kingdom Metazoa; phylum Nematoda; class Chromadorea; order Chromadorida; family Chromadoridae; genus Ptycholaimellus; species Ptycholaimellus sp. GST1_10. The sequence goes on along the minus strand of JASANA010001323.1, from coordinate 917 downwards.
GCTGTGTCTAATCGCGTAGTGGAGCTCACCAGGACTAGAGACACTGGACAAACAGGAGATCAACACTGGAGTCTTTGGACACAAGGAGAGGCATCAGATGTGGATGAAGAAGGTGCATCTGAACATCCGCCGACCCAGCGCGGCTTGGGGTCCGGCCTGGAGGCCTGGGTTCCGAAGGGAGAAGTCTTAGAGACCTTGAGGCTCCCTTCATAGCAAAGGAGGAATGGGATTGGATCCATCACAAGCACCCGGAACTACTGAATATGCCGCCTCACAATGGATAAGACTAGATGGAAATAGACATACTCTTTGGGCAAGACGTGAATGCATTTGTCCTAGCCAATGCCGCAGCCTGGAGCAGTGGGCTGCAAACCGGGACTTGCCATCTTCCCCAGCCCTCTGGGAAGCTTCCTCGTAGGGAACGTAAAACCACCGTTCCATTCCAGACAAGGTGACCCCCCAAAACCAGTCGTCTTGACAAATGGGATGGGAGAAACAGAGAGCCAAATCTGGGGAGGAACAGCCGAAGGAACGATACCCACACAAACATGTCTGGAGGAAGTCCTCTGACCTTCCCTTCGGCTCATCCGGGGGTACAGGAGGTACTCGGGAGCTGTCCAGAAAAGGTCGCTGCAGTTACCACGGATCGCGAGACTGGATCCAAGCCCTGGAGACAAACTTGAGAAGGGGCGAATACAGGATGGACGGTCAAGTCCAAGAACATCTTCACCAGTTAGTTCGGAATACTGGAAATTAATTCAGCAAGGAATTGAAGCAAAGGACGGGGATGACTGAATACACCACACAAATATACCATGGAAACAACATAACACATCTATTAATCCTCACCATATACCACAATGGTCCAGCATTTTCCATGGTATCACACAGCACGAGGAAAAGACAAAGTTTAAATG
>JASANA010001321.1:0-29668 GCA_030248095.1 Ptycholaimellus sp. GST1_10 | reverse complement strand
CAAGTTAGAGCTTTATAAATTTGTTCATTGTTTATACTTGTTTGAGGTAATAAGAAGAGCTAACGCTCACACTCTTCTTGAGTGAGCCCAAAGTCTATACTTGTTCAATGAATATTTTAAGAACCATTTTGTTGTTTGGGATCTCAATTTTAGTAATTATAATTCGTTGCAATTTTTCGTGTGGAAACAAGTATAGGCGGGATACATATTTAGAAGAGACCTAATGCCAGTGAAGGTGATGAAATTAGTTCTGAAAGTTTTAATTGAACTTGTTATTATTGGATCGTTTGAAAAGTAGATGAAATGGATTTGGTTTTAGTTGACCCTTATCAATGTATTAGTGTGGTGGCATAAAAATGTTTCCGATTATTACTTGTAGAAGTACTTTATGTGAAGATGTTTCTTTTTAAATTTATTTTAATAAACATGATTTATCAAGAATTTTCACTAAAAGAATATGTTGGAATCTTTCAAAAGTTTTTTGCATGGCCGCAGGCCACCTGCCGCAGAGGACAGGGCAGTCAGAGCTCCATAGGCCGAAGTGCATGGGTGCGGAGGCCCCGGGAGCCTGGCATGCACAGCATGTTAGGTGAAGCGTAGGGGCCGTAGCACCCGTACCCAGAGGCCGGAGGAGCTCTGGCACCCTGTCCGAAGTGGCGGGCGGCCAAGGCCAGCTTAAGCAGTTACCCCATTTTTGCATCCACCTGTCCGCATATATATATATGGCTGTTCCAGTCCCGTACTCTGCAGTTTTCCAACGAAATTGGCTGATTTTTTGCATGAAGGTCCGGCTGGGTGGTGGCTTGGGACCATTTTTGGCGCTTGGCGTAATTTTGCATACTTTGCCCAAAACTCAAAATTTTGATGTTTCAAAGTACCAAAAATCATAAAATGCTGGTTTTTCAACGAAATTGGCTGAAATTTTGCATAAAGATAGGCCTAAGTGGTGGCTAAGAACTTTTATTGGGTTTTTGCAAAATTTTTGGTTTTTTCCCAAAACTTTGTAATTTGATGTTTCAAAATCGAAAAAATTCATATCTTCATGCTTATTCAACGAAATTGGCTGATATTTTGCACAAAGGTCATCCTAGGTGGTGGCTTTTGGAAATGATTAGGTTTTCCCATAAAACTTGGAATTTTTATGTTTCAAAATTGAAAAAACTCATAATATACTGGGTTATCAATCAAATAGCTTCAATTTGCTCATGTAGCTTGACAATATTGCTTAGAACAGAGCCCACGCATCTTGGCAACAGCTGATAATACCTTGTTTGGTGAAGCTTTTGAGAAAAATGTCCGCATAAAAGAGGGTAGCCATGGACAATGTTAAAGGATGAAGTATAAATTTATATCTAAAATAGTCCTATTGATGGAGAGTTAGAGCTTTATAAATTTGTTCATTGTTTATACTTGTTTGAGGTAATAAGAAGAGCTAACGCTCACAATCTTCTTGAGCGAGCCCAACATATTTACTTGTTTAATATATAGTTTAAGATCTCGTTTTCTGTCTTAAAATGCCCCGTATTATATGCAGCCGTTTCTAAGAGGGCGAACGCATGCAATTTCGCGGAACATTAGAGCAGGCGCAGCCTTTTAGGGTGAGGTAAATATTAAATGCTGCTGCCTGCCTTCCTGGGGGAGAAATGTAGGTGTGCAGAGAAATGAATAGTGTGCATGGGGGAAAATATTCACTGCTCAGGGTGCAGCAGCAGTCTTTTAGGGGCAGGTAAATAATAAATGCTGCTGCCTGCCTTCCTAGGGGAGAAATGTAGGTGTGCAGGGAAAAGACTAAATGCTCACTTTTGCCTGCTGTGAGAAAAGAATAAATGCTCGCTGGTGGGATGGGTAAAAAGAATAAATGCTTGCTGCTGGGAGGAAAGAATAAATGCTCACTGCTGGGGAAGCAAATAACATGACCCAAAGTCACTGCTCAAGAAATAACTGCCCTTTGCTGGTGGAAGAAATAAATGGTGGGTCATGCGAAAAGGCTGGCTGCTGGGGAAGAGAATAATCTGCCCCAAAGTCACTGCTCAAGAAATAACTGGCCTTTGCTAGTGGAAGAAATAAATGGTGGGCCGTGCGAAAAGGCTGGCTGCTGAAAAGAGAAAATGCTCCTGCCAGCGTGCTCTAAAGGGGCGACGAAAATGCTATTCCGTGGGCCCTTCACTGTTTAAAAATTACGACTAAGCATACGTTTTATCTCGTTTTCCGGCCTGTACAGCAATACACATCTTGATGCTAGTCGATGTTGTCTTCTTACAAATGGATTTGAAAACTTGAAGTTTGAGGAGACAGCGGCGGAAGTCTGTAAGCTGTTAATAGGGATCTATTTGAGCCCACACTTTGACAGGTTCCACTAGTCGCCACTGAAGCCATTTTTTCAAAGAACTTGTTTGTAGTGTGCATCACTACTGAGCAGTTTCATTGGGAATCTTCTGAGTTCCTGGGTGGATTTTAGAAGGTGATAAAAATGTTGTCTTATTTATTTCGGTAAGAACGGCTTGCCAAAAACGACAGAACGGAGCAATGTTCAGATGGCGGGAAAGATTAAATGTAGCTGTTTCTAGGAGGGTAGACGTACGCAATTTTGTTGAACTTTAGAGCAGGCAAACGTGAGCATTTAGTCTTTTCCCCGCACCTGCAGCAGCAGCCTTTTAGGGGCGGGTAAATACTAAAATGCTGCTGCCTGGCTTCCTGGGGGAAAATTGTAGGTATGCAGAGAAAAGACTAAATGTTCACTTTTGCCTGGTAGCATCGAAAATAGTCTCTGCTCGGAAAATAAGTCGTGGTTGGAAAAGATGAAATAGTGCGCGTGGGGGAAATATTCACTGCTCAGGGAATAAATGGTCTGCTGGGGAAAAAGAATAAATGCTGGCTGCTGGGGAAAAGAATAAATGCTCACTTTTGCATGTCTATTTGGAAGGTGGGGGGAATATTAAATGCTGCTACCTACCTGAGAAATGTAGGTGTGCAGAGGCTGTCTTGGTGGGGCGACGTGGGCAGGGGAGAATAAGGCTGGCTGCAATAACTGGTCTTCGCTGGGGGGAAAATAGAAAATACTCCTGTCAGAGTGCTCTAAAGTCCCAAAGAAATTGCTATTCTTTGAGCGCTATAGGGGGGGTTATATGTTGTATAGACTTATTCTGGAGTGTAAAAAACAGTCAAGCAATAACAGGACTTATAAGAACTGGAGGAGGAAGACCTAATCCAGACATGGTCTCGGCAGATTTTAGTACACTTTTCACAGCACTAGAGCATGAACTGGTAATTAAGATGCTGACCGAAATAATAGCACTAGTCTTCAGTAGGTACAAATATATCACAAAAACAGGACAAAACTATATGCATAACTCCGAGGATAGACAACAAAACAGTTACACCCAACAGGACATACTAGAGTTAATTCATGCGGTAGTTGAAGAAGCTTACGTATTTTATGCCGGCAAGGTTTTCAGACAAACAAAGGGGATTAGCATGGGCACTAGCTGTAGCCCCTTAGTAGCGGACATGGTTCTATCAAAACTCGAATTCAACTACTTGTCCAATAATGCGAACATCACTATTGCTAAAAAACTCAAAGGAACACGTAGATATATAGATAATATACTTTGCTTCAATGGGAATCACCTCAGGGGAGCAGTACAAGAAATGTATCCAGGTTCATTACCACTTGGCTATGATGGAATGAAAAATGGAGAACTTCACTTCCTAGACCTATGTATAAGCGCCGATGGCATTGGACGGAAAATATATGACAAAAGACGCGCATTCTCATTCACAGTAATAAGTTTACCCGATAAATCGAGCAATCAACCTATACAACTGGGGCTAAATACTTCTTCAGTCAGGCGTTACGTTTTATTCGGATTTGCAAAACTTGGCTCAACCTGGAGGAGAACCTTACATTGCTAATAGGGACCATGAAGAAAGGGGTTACCATCAAAGAGAATTAGGAAACGTGGTAAACAAATTAGTCAACAGATATCCTCAGGTGGTGCACATGGCAGAGGGCGCAACAAAACAAAAGATAATGTTGCTTATCTTTAATTAATCTACTTTTAGATAGTCCACGCGGAGCACACAAGACGAAGGAGGCGACCAACGGTGTCAGTTCTTTGCCAGACTTTTCACATTGCCGGACATTTTTTCGTAGCGAGTTTTTGTAGCGACCGATAGGGAGCTACTACGGCTACGCCCTCCAGTCGTGGAGTACCAAGGACTGACAATAGTACCAGGAGTAGGGCGAAGCCAACACAAGAACTTCAGAAAAATTGAAAAAACAAATAGTCCGGCAAAGTGTATTGTCCGGCAAAGTACTGGAGGGTGACCAACGACGACGGGATCAGTGCGCAGGCTCGACAGCTCTACAATCTGCTGGTTTGAAGGTAGTGAAAATCTCTTGGGTCTGCATCGCCTGCGCCAATCTATGATGAGGAGGATGGTGGCTAATCGTGCGTTGGAAGATGAAAAGAAGAAAGAACACGACCGCGGAATGAGCCGGCGCGAAAGGGACAGTTCCTCGTTCATCAAATATTTCTAGCATATACTTGTGATGAGCATAAATTCGATGTGAACTTATCCAAAATATTCTATATATTAATTCATACTTTATTTATATCTCTAAGTTCAATAAAACTAATTACGCTGCATAGATTGCAGGGGTGCAGCAAAGGCTTCAGCTTCTCTGTGCTGTTCGCCATGCAACCAATGCATAGATTGCAAAGGTGCAGCAAAGTCTCCAGCTTCTCTGTGCTGTTCGCCATGCAACCAATGCATAGATTGCAGAGGTGCAGCAAAGGCTCCAGCTTACTCTGTGCTGTTCGCCATGCAACCAATGCATAGATTGCAGAGATGCAGCAAAGGCTCCAGCTTCTCTGTGCTGTTCGCCATGCAACCAATGCATAGATTGCGCAGGTGCAGCAAAGGCTCCAGCTTCTCTGTGCTGTTTGCCATGCAACCAATGCATAGATTGCAGAGGTGCAGCAAAGGCTCCAGCTTACTCTGTGCTGTTCGCCATGCAACCAATGCATAGATTGCAGAGGTGCAGCAAAGGCTCCAGCTTACTCTGTGCTGTTCGCCATGCAACCAATGCATAGATTGCAGAGATGCAGCAAAGGCTCCAGCTTCTCTGTGCTGTTCGCCATGCAACCAATGCATAGATTGCGCAGGTGCAGCAAAGGCTCCAGCTTCTCTGTGCTGTTTGCCATGCAACCAATGCATAGATTGCAGAGGTGCAGCAAAGGCTCCAGCTTACTCTGTGCTGTTCGCCATGCAACCAATGCATAGATTGCAGAGATGCAGCAAAGGCTCCAGCTTCTCTGTGCTGTTCGCCATGCAACCAATGCATAGATTGCGCAGGTGCAGCAAAGGCTCCAGCTTCTCTGTGCTGTTTGCCATGCAACCAATGCATAGATTGCAGAGGTGCAGCAAAGCCTCCAGCTTACTCTGTGCTGTTCGCCATGCAACCAATGCATAGATTGCAGAGATGCAGCAAAGGCTCCAGCTTCTCTGTGCTGTTCGCCATGCAACCAATGCATAGATTGCGCAGGTGCAGCAAAGGCTCCAGCTTCTCTGTGCTGTTTGCCATGCAACCAATGCATAGATTGCAGAGGTGCAGCAAAGCCTCCAGCTTACTCTGTGCTGTTCGCCATGCAACCAATGCATAGATTGCAGAGATGCAGCAAAGGCTCCAGCTTCTCTGTGCTGTTCGCCATGCAACCAATGCATAGATTGCGCAGGTGCAGCAAAGGCTCCAGCTTCTCTGTGCTGTTTGCCATGCAACCAATGCATAGATTGCAGAGGTGCAGCAAAGCCTCCAGCTTACTCTGTGCTGTTCGCCATGCAACCAATGCATAGATTGCAGAGATGCAGCAAAGGCTCCAGCTTCTCTGTGCTGTTCGCCATGCAACCAATGCATAGATTGCGCAGGTGCAGCAAAGGCTCCAGCTTCTCTGTGCTGTTTGCCATGCAACCAATGCATAGATTGCAGAGGTGCAGCAAAGCCTCCAGCTTACTCTGTGCTGTTCGCCATGCAACCAATGCATAGATTGCAGAGATGCAGCAAAGGCTCCAGCTTCTCTGTGCTGTTCGCCATGCAACCAATGCATAGATTGCGCAGGTGCAGCAAAGGCTCCAGCTTCTCTGTGCTGTTTGCCATGCAACCAATGCATAGATTGCAGAGGTGCAGCAAAGCCTCCAGCTTACTCTGTGCTGTTCGCCATGCAACCAATGCATAGATTGCAGAGATGCAGCAAAGGCTCCAGCTTCTCTGTGCTGTTCGCCATGCAACCAATGCATAGATTGCGCAGGTGCAGCAAAGGCTCCAGCTTCTCTGTGCTGTTTGCCATGCAACCAATGCATAGATTGCAGAGGTGCAGCAAAGGCTCCAGCTTACTCTGTGCTGTTCGCCATGCAACCAATGCATAGATTGCAGAGATGCAGCAAAGGCTCCAGCTTCTCTGTGCTGTTCGCCATGCAACCAATGCATAGATTGCGCAGGTGCAGCAAAGGCTCCAGCTTCTCTGTGCTGTTTGCCATGCAACCAATGCATAGATTGCAGAGGTGCAGCAAAGCCTCCAGCTTACTCTGTGCTGTTCGCCATGCAACCAATGCATAGATTGCAGAGATGCAGCAAAGGCTCCAGCTTCTCTGTGCTGTTCGCCATGCAACCAATGCATAGATTGCGCAGGTGCAGCAAAGGCTCCAGCTTCTCTGTGCTGTTTGCCATGCAACCAATGCATAGATTGCAGAGGTGCAGCAAAGGCTCCAGCTTACTCTGTGCTGTTCGCCATGCAACCAATGCATAGATTGCAGAGATGCAGCAAAGGCTCCAGCTTCTCTGTGCTGTTCGCCATGCAACCAATGCATAGATTGCAGAGGTGCAGCAAAGGCTCCAGCTTACTCTGTGCTGTTCGCCATGCAACCAATGCATAGATTGCAGAGATGCAGCAAAGGCTCCAGCTTCTCTGTGCTGTTCGCCATGCAACCAATGCATAGATTGCAGAGGTGCAGCAAAGGCTCCAGCTTCTCTGTGCTGTTCGCCATGCAACCAATGCATAGATTGGTTTTGCCAATTTGGCTTTACGCCGATTCGGCGTTACGCTGATTCGGCATTATACCATTCAGTGTAAAAAAAATGGGTCATTCTCAATGTATTGGGCTGGCGCGAATGGAGCATCAGCGAAGTGTCAGCGCCCAGCCCCTCTTTTCGACTCAGGTGAACGTTTTCGGGGTTATTGCTAGATCTTAAAATTGATAAGGATTTTGTGCTTCACAGAAACGTCCAATCGTTCTGATTCTTTTTGCATTGGAAAAAGCATCATCGAATTGACCAAAACTCGCGAGAAAATACCCAAAAACGACAGAACACAAGAGAAAACTACTCAAAACCTTTTGTCCGAACTCCTCCTTCTCCTTCTTCTTCTCCTTCTCCTCCACATCTATAACTGGTACCATCGGCAAGCCAAATGTGGGTCTCTTTTCTCCAAATTTTGTAATTGCCTCGAGCAAAAAGTTAAGGAAATACATCTACTACTAGTGGAATCTGCTTGGACAGTTGCATTTTGTTTTTGGCGCGCAGTTCAGTGTCTCTTTCCATGCATGCCAAAAACAAAATACAGATGACGCAGCAGATTCCACTAGTAGTAGATGTATTTCCTTGACTTTTTGCTCGAGGCAATTACAAAATTTGGAGAAAAGAGACCCACCTTTGGCTTGCCGATGGTACCAGGTATTTCTTCCACTTTTAATATAGTATAAAATGTATAAATAAATTTTTTTTAAAATATATGAAAAATAAATAAATAAAAATAAACTCATTGAAAAAATATAACAAACATAAAATAATCGAAAATATATTTAGATATTAATGGATAAAAAAATAAAAAATATTTTGTTTTTTATTTAATTATTTAAAAAATATAACAAAAAAAATTCGAAAATCAAAAATACAATTCAAATTTATTGGCAAACTAACATATTTTTGTGAAATTTTCATGATATATGCTTAGGGCAATCGATTTTTGGGAGAAAATAGCTCTAATTTTGACCTGCCGATGGTACCAGTTGTTTTTTCAACTTAAAGTTTCCAAAAAAAATGATTGCCTAAGAAGGATTCGAACCTCCCAGGTTGCCCCAGCTGGTTAATCGCATAGACCACTACACCACGGATGCATATGCATAGCTGTTTAACTGAAGACTTATGAATAAAAGGCAATACACGAGGCTCAAGGACCCGGGGAAGGGTTGTGGGGGAAGAAATGAATACCTACTATCGTCCATTGAATAGATGCGGAGAAGAAGAAGAAGGAGGAGGAGGAGGAGGAGGAGGAGTTCGGACAAATAGTTTTTTGCATTTTTGACCGCGGAGCGGCCCGAAGGGCCGCTCCGCGGTCTATAGAGGTTACTCAACTTTTGTCCTCATATATATGTATGTATATATGTATATATTTCTGGAAATGCTGGTCCTCACCGAATTCTCAACGGATTGGAACAAACTTTTTTTTTCCTGAAAGGTAATGCAATTTTAGGAAGATCTGGAGGGGTGGAACCGGTTTCCGAGCATTTGAAACATTACTTTTTTGGGTAGAAAGGCATGAAAACTGCAATATAGAGTTTTTGCGCTGTAGCACCTGTAATCTTGAGAATTGCACAGACAACATTAGTTTTTTTGTTCACAAGTCGTATATAACGATTCCAAATCTGTGCTTACTTTTGAAAATCGTTGAGAAACCACAGACTTTTCCTCTTGAGTGACAAACTTTCGCGCATGACAATAACATCAATAATTAGTAGCAGCTGAACGGCTGATAATTGAACAGAACACTTGAGTTTTTTTGTTCACAAGTCGTATATAACGATTCCAAATCTGTGCTTACTTTTGAAAATGGTTGAGAAACCACAGAGTTTCCCTCTTGAGTGACAAACTTTCATGCATGACAATAGCATCAATAATTAGTAGCAGCTGAACGGCTGATAATTGAACAGAACACTTGAGTTTTTTTGTTCACAAGTCGTATATAACGATTCCAAATCTGTGCTTACTTTTGAAAATGGTTGAGAAACCACAGACTTTTCCTCTTGAGTGACAAACTTTCGCGCATGACAATAACATCAATAATTAGTAGCAGCTGAACGGCTGATAATTGAACAGAACACTTGAGTTTTTTTGTTCACAAGTCGTATATAACGATTCCAAATCTGTGCTTACTTTTGAAAATGGTTGAGAAACCACAGAGTTTCCCTCTTGAGTGAAAAACTTTCATGCATGACAATAGCATCAATAATTAGTAGCAGCTGAACGGCTGATAATTGAACAAAACACTTGAGTTTTTTTGTTCACAAGTCGTATATAACGATTCCAAATCTGTGCTTACTTTTGAAAATGGTTGAGAAACCACAGACTTGCCCTCTTGAGTGACTAACTTTCATGCATGGCAATGGCATCAATAATCAGTAACAGCTGAACGGCTAAGAATTGAACAGAGGACTTGAGTTTTTTTGTTCACAAGTCATATATAACGACTCCAAATCTGTGCTTACTTTCGAAAATGGTTGAGAAACCACAGAGTTTCCCTCTTGAGTGACAAACTTTCATGCATGACAATAGCATCAATAATTAGTAGCAGCTGAACGGCTGATAATTGAACAGAACACTTGAGTTTTTTTGTTCACAAGTCGTATATAACGATTCCAAATCTGTGCTTACTTTTGAAAATGGTTGAGAAACCACAGACTTGCCCTCTTGAGTGACTAACTTTCATGCATGGCAATGGCATCAATAATCAGTAACAGCTGAACGGCTAAGAATTGAACAGAGGACTTGAGTTTTTTTGTTCACAAGTCATATATAACGACTCCAAATCTGTGCTTACTTTCGAAAATGGTTGAGAAACCACAGAACTAAGTGCTCCGCGGTCACCTATTGTGCTTTGCGCCATATACTTGTTCATATTAAAACAAATAGTTTTGGGCAAACGTCAAAAGATAAACTATAGTCAATTTGATGTTGCTCTTTCCATTGCAAAAAAAATTAAAACGATTGGAGCTTTCTGTGACGAGCAGCAGCCTTATCAAAATTGAGATCTAGCAATAACCCCTTAAACGTACACCTAGGTCGAAAAGAGGGGCTGGGCGCTGACACTCCGCTAAAGCTCCGTTCGCGCCAGCCCAATTCTTGAAATGAGAGTAGGTATTCATTTCTTCCCCACACCCCCCTTAACCGGGTTTCTGGGCCTCATATATTTATTTATTCATAAGTCTTCAGTTAAACGGATGTTCCATGTGCACCAGTGGTGTAGTGGTCTAAGCGATCGGATAGCTGGATAAAACTGGCAGGTTCGAATCCTTCTCTGGCAATCATTTTTATTTTGGAAATTTTAAGTTGAGAAAGCAACTGGAACCATCGGCAGGTCAAAATTAAAGCTCTTTTTGCCCAAAAATCGATTGCCCTAAGTATAAATCATGAAAATTTCACAAAAATATGTTACTTTGCCAATAAATTTGCATTGTATTTCTGATTTTTGAGTCTTTTCTTTTTGCTATAATTTTAAATAAGTTCATTTTTATCAATTATTTATTTTTTTGTCCAATAATATTTTAATATATAACTATATATAACCAACAATATAAAATTTTAATTTATACATTTTATACTATATTACAAGGTATTCTTGGCTGTCACCAAGATGCGCGGCCTTTGTTCCGAGTAATATTGTCAGGCTACATGAGCGAATTTTACTAATTGCATATTTATTTACTTGCCGATTTTGTCTAAAAACCAGGGAGTCATAATTTTTTTTTATTTTGAAAACATCGAAATTCTAAGTTTTGAGGAAACATTCAAAAATTTTGCAAAACCCCAAGCAAACCTCTCAAACCACCACCTGGTGGACATTTATGCAAAATTTCAGCCAATTTCATTGAAACACCAGGGAGTTATGATTTTTTTTATTTTGAAACATCAAAATTCTAAGTTTTGGGAAAAAAGCCAAAATTTTTGCAGAACCCCATTTAAGCTCTCAAGCCACCACCTATGCGGACCATCGTGCAAAATTTCAGGCAATTTCATTCAAAAACCAGGGAGTTATGATTTTTTTGTTTTGAAACATCAAAATTCTAAGTTTTGCGAGAAAATCTAAAAATTTCGCAAAACCCTTATAAAGCTCTCAAGCCATCATCTAGGCGGACCTTCAAGCAAATTTTCAGCTAATTTCATTGAAAAACCAGTGATTTACAATTTTTTGTATTTTGAAACATCAAAAAGTTGAGTTTTGGGCGAAAATCGAAAAATTACGCCAAGCGCCAAAAATGGTCCTGAGGCACCGCCTAGGCGGACCTTCATGCAAAAAATCAGCCAATTTCGTTGAAAAACCGCGGAGTACGGGCATGCCACACACACATATATATACCGGGTGCGGCGTCCAAAAGTTGACAAACTTGAAGACAATGGTTCTCCATCCCACTGCAGTTCTGTGAGCTCCCGCTTCACACAAAGGTTTGTCTAGGTGTCTATTATAAGCATGTAAAGCGGTTTGATGTTTCGTGCAGTCTGGATGGAGAAACGGCAATATTAGTAAAAGAGGTAAGAAAAATGGCTGTCAGCAGAATACATTCTAGTACACATCATTTTGGCAATTAATTTATCCACCCCACTTGCAGCTAGAGAGTTGATTTTTTTACATAAATTAGGTCTAACCTTAGTAAAAACCTTTGGTAATTTGCAGCTCAATTGATTAAACAGGTTTGGAGAAATTGCAATTTTAGTAAAATTGATATAAAAACAAGTTGGCTTGCAGACTGGTCGGTCCAGTGATATCGGGAATCAATGGAAAATGTGGAAAACCCCATTATTTCAATAGCTATTTCTTGCCACAGGAAATACCTAGAGTTCTAAAAATTTATACCTAAGCTAAGGACCTTTAGGTCTAAATTGTGTTAAATTTCTGTCTTCAAAGCTTTTTATGGGCCAGACAAATAAAGCTGCAAAGTTGGATGGAATTTTTTTGAGCCTCAACCCAAGTTGTTTTAGAGTGGTTTTACTAAAATGGCAATTTCTCCACACCTGTTTCATCAAATGAGCTGCAAATTTCTACACTTACTAAAGAAGGTTAGGCCTACTAGGTCTGAAAAAATCAACACTCTAGATGCAAGTATGGTGGAGAAATTAATTTCCGAAGTTGGGTGTATGAGAATGTACTACCCCCTGAATTCTGCTGACAGCCATTTTTCTGACCTCTTTTACTAATATTGCTATTTCTCCATCCAGACTGCACGAAACATCAAACCGCTTTACATGCTTATAATAGACACCTAGACAAACCTTTGTGTGAAGCGGGAGCTCACAGAACTGCAGTGGGATGGATAACCATTGTATTCAAGTTTGTCAACTTTTGGACGCCGCACCCGGTATATGCGGACAGACGGACACAAAAATGGGGTAACTGCTTAAGCTCGCCTTGGCCGCCCGCCGCTTCGGGCAGGGTGCCAGAGCTCCTCCGGCCTCCGGGCACGGGTGCTACGGCCCCTACACTTCGCCTAGCATGCTTTGCATGCTAGGCTACGCTCCGGGGCCTCTGCACCCATGCCCTCCGGCCTCCGGAGCTCTGGCTGCCCTGCCCTCCGCGGCAGGCGGCCTTCGGCCGCGCAAAAAATGGAAGAAATATCTGGTACAATCGGCAGGGCCAATGTGAATCTCTTTTCTCCCAAAAAGTCGATTTGTCCGAGTTTAAAGTCAAGGAAATTCATCTACTACTAGTGGAATCTGCTGAGCCACCTGCATTTTGGTTTAGCGCGCAATGGAAAGAGCCACTGGACTGCGCGCTAAAACAAAATGCAATTGTCTTAGAAGCAGATTCCACTAGTAGTAGATGAATTTCCTTGACTTTAAACTCGGACAAATCGACTTTTTGGGAGAAAAGAGATTCACATTTGGCCTGCCGATTGTACCAGATATAATATACAATTATACAATATCCCATATTGTATAACCCATTAGATTGTATGTATAACAGGGCTTATACCATATTGTAATGTAATTGTATGTATAATTTTTGGGACCCTGTATTGTAATGTGAATGTATGTATAATTTTTGAAAAAAACGGCAACACTGGGACCAAGGCCATAACATATGTGTATCATAGATTTAGTAGACGAACCTGTTAAAATTTTAGCTCAAAGTGATTTATAACTTAAAACAATGTTTATCACGAGTTTGTCACACCTTGTCTAGGTCTTTTTGATGATTGACAATTCATAAGCGGCTCATGCTGTAGCATTTTAGTCTTGTATAAGGAATCATTCGGATTGCTTGCTCATTTTTGAACATCATTATGAAATTTCTGAATCACAAATATCGTATTAATAATGCGCATTGTCGATTCTTTTCATTGTTTTCTGACTAAAATCTGCTAAGCGCACGGAACGGACAGCGGGACAAGTTTTGGAGTTGCATTTAAGAGGCGGAATTCGATAGGCTCAAAAAGTGGGATTCCACTTTTGAAAAACGAAGGTTCTCCAATTCGAATGAAGTTGTGCGTGTACTTCAATGTTGGCATAAATTGTTCTGAAAAACGTTATTTTGAAAAATCGAAAATTTTGGGTTTATTATTTTGGCACCAGCCGGATTGCTTGCTCATTTTTGAACATCATTATGAAATTTCTGAATCACAAATATCGTATTAATAATGCGCATTGTCGATTCTTTTCATTGTTTTCTGACTAAAATCTGCTAAGCGCACGGAACGGACAGCGGGACAAGTTTTGGAGTTGCATTTAAGAGGCGGAATTCGATAGGCTCAAAAAGTGGGATTCCACTTTTGAAAAACGAAGGTTCTCCAATTCGAATGAAGTTGTGCCTCCATCCAAGGCATTTTAGTTCTCATCTCTATGCCACCAGCCGTTTCCCGAAAAGCGGTTTGGTTTACCTGATATGGTCACTTTTGTAACATGCACTTTTTTCAACCTTTGAAACAAACAATTTCAATTTTTTGAAAATTTTGTTCAAGAAATTTTAGATAAGTATGGACTATTATATATCAATCGAAAGGTAATTTGGAGACAAAAAAGGTGGTGTACTTCAATGTTGGCATAAATTGTTCTGAAAAACGTTATTTTGAAAAATCGAAAATTTTGGGTTTATTATTTTGGCACCAGCCGGATTGCTTGCTCATTTTTGAACATCATTATGAAATTTCTGAATCACAAATATCGTATTAATAATGCGCATTGTCGATTCTTTTCATTGTTTTCTGACTAAAATCTGCTAAGCGCACGGAACGGACAGCGGGACAAGTTTTGGAGTTGCATTTAAGAGGCGGAATTCGATAGGCTCAAAAAGTGGGATTCCACTTTTGAAAAACGAAGGTTCTCCAATTCGAATGAAGTTGTGCGTGTACTTCAATGTTGGCATAAATTGTTCTGAAAAACGTTATTTTGAAAAATCGAAAATTTTGGGTTTATTATTTTGGCACCAGCCGGATTGCTTGCTCATTTTTGAACATCATTATGAAATTTCTGAATCACAAATATCGTATTAATAATGCGCATTGTCGATTCTTTTCATTGTTTTCTGACTAAAATCTGCTAAGCGCACGGAACGGACAGCGGGACAAGTTTTGGAGTTGCATTTAAGAGGCGGAATTCGATAGGCTCAAAAAGTGGGATTCCACTTTTGAAAAACGAAGGTTCTCCAATTCGAATGAAGTTGTGCCTCCATCCAACTTTCATGCATTCAGCAAAGAACGTCAACAAGTTTGTGGCGCTAGCAGCTGAACTGTAGAGAATTGAACAGATGACTTAAGTTTTTTTGTTCACAATTCATATTTAACGGTTTCAAATCTGTGCTTATTTTTGATGTTTGTTGAGAAACCACGGACTTGCTCTTTTGCCCTCTTCTTTGAATGCATGAAAGTTTGTCACTCAAAAGGGCAAGTAGGTGGTTTTTTCACCAATCTCAAAAGTAAGCACAGATTTAAAACCAGCATATATGAATTGTGAACAAAAAAACTCGTGTTGTGTGCAATTCTTAACCGTTCAGCTGCTACAGAGAAATATTTGTTGACACCTGAGAAGTCCTAAGCTTAAGCATAGGAAATACTAGATTCAGGATTGACCACTTTTTAACTAAAACAAAGGAAACCAATGTGGCAGTAGGGTGTATTGGACCCTAAAGAAGATATTTAGGCAGTAAAAATGGAAATCTGTGACAAAAATTTTTTTCCTGAAATTTTGCCTATGCTTTAACATAGGACAAAATGTTGAGTTAAAATTTTCAATCAAAAAAATCCAGATACTTACAAACCGAAACCCAACGTGTTATATATCAAAATGGCCGCAAGAATCTGAATTTTAACGTGATTATGGTCTACCCCTTGGCAGAAGCACTCAAATTTGAGCTATCAGTTTTTTTGTGCCAAAATAATAAACCCAAAATTTTCGATTTTTCAAAATTACGTTTTTCAGAACAATTTATGCCAACATTGAAGTACACCACCTTTTTTGTCTCCAAATTACTTTTCGATTGATATATAATAGTCTACACTTATCTAAAATTTCTTGAACAAAATTTTCAAAAATTTGAAATTGCTTGTTTCAAAGGTTGGAAAAAGTGCATGTTACAAAAGTGACCATATCAGGTCAACCAAACCGCTTTTCGGGAAACGGCTGGTGGCATAGAGATGAGAACTAAAATGCCTTGGATGGTGGCACAACTTCATTCGAATTGGAGAACCTTCGTTTTTCGAAAGTGACATACCCCCCATAGAGCCTATCTCGAGTCTATCAGATTCTTCGTCTTAATGCATTTCAGGTATTCGTTGCGCAATATGGCAGCTGTTGCCAAAAATCGCTTAGCTGGCAAATGCTCTCCTTGATCCACACATCGAAGCTTGATACCTGGAGTAGTTGAAAGCTCCAAAATAGGCATGAATTAGGCAAGGAAGTGATAAAATTTCGTGTAGACCCCTATTTCATCTTCAGTAGCAGCTTTCTGATTGAGAAGCCAAGAGGAGAGATGCTGGAAACAACCAGGTCCCCGGGAGACTACTCCCAGCAAAACAGCTTCCCCCGCTTCATTTCGCCCCACGGCTGGACCGCCAGAGTCGCCCTGTCATTTTCAAGGATACACTACAGAGTCTATTTTGCCAAAAATTTGAAGGATTTTTCGTGGTCGGCTAAAGGACGAATTGTCAAAGATGCATGATCATCGACTTGAAATTCGAAAGGCGTCTTTTTTGAAAAAGAAAGATATCAGTTACAGCAGTGATTTAATTGAGCAACCAACAAAGCATGTGTCCGTGTAGACGTTGTCGTGCTTGCTTCCCCCGGCACAGAATTCTCTGTCCGACCGAACCCAGTTTTGACGGCATCTTTCATCCTCTGCGGCTGTTACCGTTACGTCAGCAACTTCAGGTGTATCTGCAAAATCGCCTGCAGTTCACATCACAAGCCAAAGTGCTATTGACACAAGGCTGTCATGCTTATCTTGTCCATGGTATAAAAACAATGGCACAAACGAGCAGTGATTAGCATTTCAGGTCAGGTACCTAAAAGAATGGAAAATACATTAAAAAATTTTTTTAATTTTTTTCCCTTTTTTTGCATTTTTCCATTTTCATTCATTTTTTCCAGGCATGTGACCTGCCTGAATAGCACAAAATTTAAGGTGCTAATCACTGCAAACGAGTCTCTAACCTGGCCAAAAGATGACACCTTTCATACGGGCGTAGGCTACCAGCCAGTTGTCAACGATCTCGATGCTATCGTTGTTGTTATTGTAAAAGCGTTGAGCTGATTGGAACATCTCGCCCCAGGCTGCCAGCTGATGGCTGCCAACAGAACTATTCACGACCATGCCCCAGCCACCGCTCTGCACTAGTTGGCCAGGCGTCACGCGTCAGCAGTGCCTCCGACTCAGCCGGCGTCGGCAGACAGATGGGCTGTCGATCCCCTGCCAGTTTAAACCGCGTCATCAGCGCAGCTTGCAGCATCCATCGCCCAGGTGAGTAGCACAGAGAGTTCTTATTCCAGGCCTCCTGAAATCTCGTAGTGAAATCTCGTAATAATCTTGATCAGAAGCAAGGCAAGGCAAAACCTGGGCGAATTCCCTGGGCGCCTTGGGTCCAGGTGGTTTTCAGGCGCTCCATGAATTGAACAAAGTAGGGCGCCAGGTAGTGATGAATATCATGAACGAAGTGGGCAAGAGCAATGCCACTGAACTTTCCGAACCACCAAAGGAAAAGTAGCTTTTGTTGCCTCTCCCAACCTGCCAATTTTATCCTTATTTTGATTCTTCTTGATTTACCTTTCAATTTTAGGCCTGCATGACTGGCTTTTGACTAGTGGTGAAAGATTTAAATTATCTTGTTTTAATGGGCATCGGTGTAGTTTGAACTTTTATCCCATACTTTTTAAGCTACAATCACATACTCTTTTTATTTCCATTCAATTAATGGTAAATTAACAAGTATATGGCACAAGGCGCAATAGGTGACCGCGGAGTACACTACCTTCCAGCTTACAATATGAATGCATGGAATTTTGTCACTCCAAAGGGCACTCTGTGATTTCTCACCCATTTTCAAACGTAAGCACAGATTTGGAATCGCTATATATGACTTGTGAACAAAAAAACTCAAGTCCTTTGTTCAATTCTTAGCCGTTCAGCTGTTACTGATTATTGATGTCATTGCCTTGCGTGAAAGTTTGTCACTCAAGAGGGGAAGTCTGTGGTTTCTCAACCATTTTCAAAAGTAAGCACATATTTGGAATCGCTATAAATATGACTTGTAAACAAAAAAACTCAAGTCCTTTGTTCAATTCTTAGCCGTTCAGCTGTTACTGATTATTGATGCCATTGCCTTGCATGAAAGTTTGTCACTCAAGAGGGTAAGTCTGTGGTTTCTCAACCTTTTTCAAAAGTAAGCACAGATTTGGAACCGCTATATACGACTTGTGAACAAAAAAAACTCAAGTCTTCTGTTCTATTCTCAGCCGTTCAGCTGTTACTGATTATTGATGCTATTGCAGTGCGTGGAAGTTTGTCACTCAAGAGGGTAAGTCTGTGGTTTCTCAACTATTTTCAAAAGTAAGCACAGATTTGGAACCGCTATAAACGACTTGTGAACAAAAAAACTCAAGTCTTGTGTGCAATTCTCAGCCGTTCAGATGCTACAGAGGAAATTGGTAATTTTCGGGAGAAACATTTTCCTACTCAGGAAAGTAATGTTTCTAATGGTCCGGCACCAGCTCCACCCCCCCAGGATCCAAGCGGCACATTATAGCTTTCAGGGAAAAAAAAGTATGTCCAGATCCGTTGATATATATATATATATGAGGACAAAAGTTCTGTAACCTCTATAGACCGCGGAGCGGCCCTTCGGGCCGCTCCGCGGTCAAACATTTGAATAGAAACACTTTTTAAAAAGTATAAAAACTGGTTAAAATATTTGAGACAGAATCTAGAGCGAGCAAAACTGGGTGTGCAAACCCTACTTACCGAGGGCGGAGCTAAAGGCTTGAATAGTGTAAAATTTGAGACTCTCCAGCTCCACCCGGCCTTCCTTGTCAGGCTTGGTGTGGTGCGTGGTGGTGGCTGCATAGAGCTGCGATGGGAGTACGGGGCCAACCGCCTTCGCCAGGCCATACACCGCCTTCATTTCCTCCATACTAAAGCCGGCGACCCGAAAGTTTTTGACCAAGAACAGGATCTCTGCAGCAAAATCCCTTGCTCCCTTGCTCACAACTCTACGCCTAAACCAGCAACAATGCATATCTTGGGGTATGGATGGCAACAGGGAGGGATGAATGAAGGAAAAGTGGTTAACTAGGCAACGTTTGGGAGGCGAGCTGGTTCGGGTAGGCTTCCGCCGGCTTGCTTTCCGGTAGCTTTTTACTTGCCATGGCTGCAAAATTATCAAACCATGAAGGGGATAACGGCATGAGGGTGCGGCATAGAGCTTCAATTTGAGAATTATCAGAGCGGTAAATGATCGCCATATCTTCGAGTTAAGTTTTGATATGCATAAAAAAATTAGCCACTTATATATTTTTCACTGCAGACCTCTCAACCTACGTCATGCAGCTTTGAAACAGACGTAATAAAGAACTAGTATAACATGGGGCTCAATTAGGGTAGCCAGATGAGCCCATCTGTTGAACTGCCGCCCATATGTGTACGGCTTAGGCTAAGACTAAGTCTAAGTTTTACCTGAAAATAAAAACAAGGTATTCTCGGCAGTTGCCAAGATGCGCGGCCTCACCTCAAGACACCACCTAGATGAAAATGCATGCCAAAATTCAACAGATTTCAGTGAAAAACCATGAATTATGCATGTTCCGATTTTTGAAACATCAAGATTTTGGGTTTTTGACCATTTATCAGGAAATACTAATTATTTTAAAAATTCCTTTTGCCTGCTTCAAGATGTTACTAGCATGGACGTACATACCAAAAATCAGCAAATTTCATTAAAAAACCGGGGACCTATGCATGTTCAAATTTTTGAAACATCAAGATTTTGGTTTTTTGACTATAAATCAAAAAATAATAAATATTTCAAAAATTCCTTTTGCCAGCTTCGAAATGTTACTTAGACGGACGTACCTGCCAAAAATCAGCTAATTCCATTGAAAAACCAGTGATTTAGGATTTTTCATATTTTGAAACATCAAAAAATTGAGTTTTGGGCAAAATTCAAAAAATTACGCCAAGCACCAAAAACGGTCCCGAGGCACCGCCTAGGCAGACCTTCATGCAAAAAATCAGCCAATTTCGTTGAAAAACCGCGGAGTACGGGCATGGCACACACATATATATAAAAATAAATAAATATATATATATATTATATATATATATATGCGGACAGACGGACACAAAAATGGGGTAACTACTTAAGCTGGCCTTGGCCGCCCGCCGCTCCGGGCAGGGCGCCAGAGCTCCTCCGGCCTCCGGGCATGGGTGCTACGGCCCCTACGCTTCGCCTAGCATGCTTCGCATGCTAGGCTACGCTCCAGGGCCTCCGCACCCATGCCCTCCGGCCTCCGGAGCTCTGACTGCCCTGCCCTCCGCGGCAGGCGGCCTTCGGCCGCGCAAACAAGTATATGGCGCAAAGCGCAATAGGTGACCGCGGAGCGCTTACACCTTCACATGTAGCAAAATCCATAAATTAAGGAAAATTTCTGCTGTGAACATTGCATCTCAAAAAGAAAAGTCTGTGGTTTCTCAACCTTTTTCAAAAGTAAGCACAGATTTGGAATCGTTATATACGACTTGTGAATCAAAAAACCAAAGTCTTCTGTTCAATTATCAGCCGTTCAGCTGCTACTAATTATTGATGCTATTGTCATGCATGAAAGTTTGTCATTCAAGAGGGCAAGTCTGTGGTTTCACAACCATTTTCAAAAGTAAGCACAGATTTGGAATCGCTATATACAACATGTGAACAAAAAAACTCAAGTGTTCTGTTCAATTATCAGCCGTTCAGCTGCTACTAATTGTTGATTCTATTGTCATGTGTGAAAGTTCATCTCTCAAGAGGGCAAGTATGTGGTTTCTCAACCATTTTCAAAAGTAAGCACAGATTTGGAATCGTTATATACGGCTTGTGAACAAAAAAACTCAAGTGTTCTGTTCAATTATCAGCTGTTCAGATGCTACAGAGGAAATTGGTAATTTTCGGGAAAAACTTTTTCCTACTCAGGAAAGTAATGTTTCTAATGGTCCGGCACCAGCTCCACCACCCCAGGTATATATCACATTATAGCTTTCAGGAAAAATAAAGTATGTCCAGATCCGTTGAGAATTCGCCCGTGCCCAGCACTTGCAGATATAAATATATATATATACATATATATATATATATATATATATATATATATATACTAGTAATATGGGTCAGTGGCCGCGCGTCGCGCGGCCACCATAAGTTGAAGTTTAAGTTAAAATTAAACAACCAAATGCAAACCTTAAAATCTTCCTCAAACATATTGACCTTTCAGAAAAATGATATAATAAGATTTATTCACAGTTGAAAACTCAATTTGAGGACAATAAGATGGCCACGTTTTTAAAAGCATCTTTAGTCTAAGCAGCTCTAAGAACTCAAAAACTTGATGCATGGAATTTCTCTAGGTCAACGAACGTAACATTGACTGGATTTGTGGTGACTTAACTTGGGGGGGGTTGCCTTGGTTTGGTTTTTTTTCCGTTTTTTTTGGTGGTGTGTGGGGGGGGTGCGTTAATATATATATATATATATTTTATATATATATATAACACATATGTTATGGTTTTGTTCCTACAACATTGAAAATTAATTTTCGAGATATTTGTGTCTCAAGCTGGCTGTGCCTATGTTAGAGCATAGGTTAATTAATTAGGAACAAACTGTTTTGCCTGTGTTAAAACATTGGAACAAACTGTTTTGTTAAAATATTGGAACAAACTGTTTTGCTAAAACATTGGAACAAACTGTTTTCCCTATGTTAAAACATTGGAACAAACTGTTTTGTGGAACAAACTGTTTTCCCTATGTTAAAACATTGGAACAAACTGTTTTTGCTAAAACATTGGAACAAACTGTTTTGCCTATGTTAAAACATTGGAACAAACTGTTTTGCGGAACAAACTGTTTTGCCTATGTTAAAACATTGGAACAAACTGTTTTGCACACTTTGGTTTTTTTTTTTTGGCCATGTTAAAAGCATTGGTAAAAAATGTGGCCATAATTTTTTATTGAGTCTTTATGGGCCGCGTTAATATGGGCGTCAGCCAAGAGTACCCAGGTGTTAGCAGTCAACGGCCGCGCTATTTTAGGCGTCAGCCAAGAATACCTTTGTGATTTTTGAACTGATTTTTGTATTTCTCCATATTTTCAGATGCGACTTTCGTCGTAAAATTTTTACTGTGCAAAAACAAATATGTGCTATGAAAAGATATATTTTGGTAGAATAAAATAAAATTTAAATCGCATCAAAGCAAAAGCTCTCGAGGGAGGGAGTGCTCCAGAAGACCGGTGCTCCAGCAGGCCGGCGCTCTTCACCACTCAGCCAGCGCTCCAGAGCCACTAGGCTAACGTATTCGCCAACTACATTTCAGCAAAAGGAACAGATCATGCCGGCCGGCGATGAATCCAGGACGATACAGCGTATTGCTGAGTGGCATTTTCCAGCCAGGCACAACATGAGTATCGTGTTTTGAAAGACATTTTGTAGCTGCGTTGTTTTGCAAGCTGCCTTTTTGCAAAGGTCCTGGAGTTCGAGATCTGTTCCCCAAATGCTATTGAGCTCAGCGGAATTATATATAGAACAGGCATACCAGGAAACATTAGTTGGCCAAGTACAAGTTTGCGCGGAGTGAAGATGAGTCCATATTTACACTATAGCGTGCCTAATCTGAATACTGCTTGCTGATTGGTCGCCTTCCAGAAAACCGACCAATAAGATGCTCTCTAGTGGATTTCGTTTCGTTCTGAAGAGTT
Source organism: Ptycholaimellus sp. GST1_10 (assembly GCA_030248095.1). Lineage (NCBI taxonomy): Eukaryota > Metazoa > Nematoda > Chromadorea > Chromadorida > Chromadoridae > Ptycholaimellus > Ptycholaimellus sp. GST1_10. Next base: position 7,192 of record JASANA010001321.1, on the reverse strand, counting down.
TAGACAATATTTTAAAGTTTTAACGAATTAAGTGAACAAGTTTTTACATTACGATTGTTTAAAGAAAAGAAAAACAAAGCGAGAGCCGTTTATTTTAAACTTTAGTTTTACAAAGTCTCGAGTAGTGAGCTGCTTATTGCAGGCTAACCAAGGTCAAAAGTATTCCGCTTCAAGTATTACTACTGCCTAACGTGCTCTTTGGTCCGGTATCCCGCCTAGCTTACTGGTCTAGGCCCCCAGCCTTTGCCGAGGATCTCCAATGCTCACTGAAAGGCTGGGGGCCGCTCTACTGTTCTCAAGACCTGACCAGGCTCGGCGGATACCTATTGCTTTTTTTTGCAATTTTTATTTTAATGTTATTTACTCAAAAGCAATCTAACGAGTTCTTATTTTAGGACAAAAAAGTTTTTTACGGTCATATTTTGCTTTGGCAGAATAATTTACAAAAATATTTGCTCTCACAAAATTGCGTTTGAGGGAGCTCAGCAGAGGCGGTGTTTCGTAATAAAAAAGATGCAGTGATTTGCACTCAAAAGTGGCGATTGAAGGTTGTGCTGAAGGCAGTAGATGGAATGAACACAAAGCACTTCCTGCCCATGCAAGAGGGGTTCAAACATGGGGGTGGGCAGTGAAACAAGGCCTGCGGAGTTGGGCCTAGATAACGCTGGTATGCTAATAGGATGGGGGGATGGGCGGGAAGTGGGCTTGTAGGCAGATTTTCGCCTGCTCATCATGGGGGTGGGTAGTGATGGGGTGTTCGCGAGAGAGAGGCGGGAACTATAGGCGTCAGTGCAAAGCTATGCTCACACTGGGCCTATAAGACTGCCCCCAAGGCTGGTCAGATTTCATAAAGGCCCGCCGCCCTTCCACCTTCCACTGCCCCACATGTTTGGCCTCAAGCATTCCCTCAACAGTCCTTTAGAGAGTTCCCCTTTCAGTCCCCTTCATCTTGTAGAGTAGCAAGGTAGAGAGAGAGAAGAGCTATGGCTGAGCGGCGCAAGGACGAGTCCAACATGGAGCAGGATGAGGAGGAGGCCTGGGAGGGTGAGGGGGAGGCTGGGGGTGAGCAGGAGAGCGCCCCCGCAGCCAGCACGGAGGAGCCCCAGCCCCCCAGGGTCGGGATCGTCGACAACCGCGACTTCTTCATCGACCGCGGCCTGGGCGACGAGTACGACAAGATCGACCAGGAGGCCATCCAGAGAGAGCCCCACAACATCCTCGTCGAGCGCCTCGTCGGCTCCTACAAGGAGCTGATCGTTACCCCCTCTTTTGGTCTCCCCTTTCAGGCAGGTGGAGAGAGTGGATTGTGCAGACGATGGGCCACACGATGAAGGAGGCTGAGGAGCGCAACCGGGAGATGGGGGAGCGCCTGGACGCGGAGCGGGCGGAGGTGGGTGAGCTGCGGGAGGCCTTGGCGGCTGCGGAGTCCCGGGCCCGCGAGATGGAGAAGGAGGTGGCAGAGTCCTGGGCCACCATTCACCGGGAGCGCAGCTTCCGCACCAAGGAGAACTTCGCCCGCAACGGATGGATCACCATCAGCAACAAGGTCTCTCTATCCTCTCAGCCCTTCCTAAGCTCTCTAAGGTCCTAAGTTGGCTTTCTATCCTTATCAATCCAATCCTCCCTAAAAGGGCCCATTTTGGGGCTGTTGATAGGAGCGAGACGAGGCCAAGGCGAAGAAGGAGGAGGCCGAGGCCCGCCTTTCCCGAGTGGAGCGCCAGAGAGCCCTGGCAGCGAAGCGGATGGAGAGAGCCGAGACCCGGGAGAGCCAGCTGCAGGACGAGGTGGGGCGCCTGAACCGGCGCGTCGAGTTCCTGGAGCAGGAGGTGGGCCGGCTGGAGGACGGGGCGCCGGGCGGCTCCGGTTCCATAGGGCGCCTCCGCAGTGAGCTCCTTCGGGTGTACGCCGAGCTCCAGCGCGCCACCTCCGCCCTGCAGCAGACGAGCGCCTCCATCGGGGACAGCGTCAACAGCTTCGACCACATCGCCACCCAGGTTCCTCTTTCACTCACCCCTCCCTCTATTGGGGGCTCTAAAAGGCTGAGGGGGATTGAAGATGGTGGACGGAATGGTGGAGGCCGGAGTGCTCACGAGGGCCCAGGGGGACAACATCGAGACGGCCGACCTGGAGGAGATCCGCCTCAGAGCGCAGGTTCCTTCCAGTCTGCATTGCTCAGGGGCTGAAAATGAGGGGGGCTTGCTTGGAGTACGGGGAGATGCCGCCGCTGGAGGGGGAGGAGGAGGAGGGCGGCCACGTCTCCCGCCCCGTCTCCCGGGCCATCTCCCGCCCCGCCTCCCGCGGCGTCTCCCGCAACAGCCGCCAGGTACTCCAGCCTCTCTCATAGGGTGGCCAGAGGGGTTAAAGGAGGGAGTTTGTCAGGAGGAGGAGGACATGGAGGGGCCCTCCCGCCCCGAGTCCCGCGCGAGCTCCGCTGGGCAGGGCCGCCGCTCCTCTCGGCGCTCCTCCCGCCACTCCTAAGCCTCTCTAGAGTCCCTCCTCTTATCATATCCCCTCATTTATATCCCCTCCTTTGAGTGCTGGCTGAAAATTTCACTTACCAAACTGTTGAGTCCTGGCTGAAATTGAACTGATGAGATCTGGCTGAAATTCTTTTTTTGCATTTTATCAACATTCATTCATATTCCGCTTTTGAGTGCCGGCTACATTTTTTCGCTATTGAGAGCCTTCTTTGCTGTATGCTTATCATTTGTATATCTCTTTGGAGTGCCGATAAATCCACATAGCTACTGGAAAGTGGCAAAAATTCTTCCACTTGTTGACCCCCCCCCTTGCAAGATTAATTGACAGGCTTGGGGTCCCTCTCTGCCCTACCTCAGCCGCCTCATTTCTCTCCCTCCTCCTGTCTACCCCTCTCACCCTCAGTGCCCCTCATCCTGCCTCACATCTCTCTCTGTCCCTCCCTCCTGTCTCCGCCCTCTCAAACCCCTCCCTCCTCACACCCCAATCGCCTTCCTATTGTGAGCAGTGTAAAAAAGAGGCACTTGCCTATATTTCACATCTAAGCTTGGAGGCATTGGAAAGAAGTGTAAAGGACACGGTAGTTTCGACAGACGCTGTTTCAGACTTAGGTGAGGAAAGGAGGCTTTGAGAGCGCTCTGGTTTAGGCCGCTATGTGCTAATAGAAAATGTCAACTATCTATGCTTATGTGAGCTGGATTTTTAGCTGGAATGGCTCAAGCTTTAGTGGAGAGCAAAAAGCGAAATACTGAGCAATTGCTCAGATTTAAGAGGCAAATTGTTTTTATGAAGAAGTTGCACTTTGAGCACTCGACAAACTGGCAAACTAAACAAGGCTATGCTGCTATGGTCGCTAAAATGGCTCAGGTTGAGATCTCTGCTGAGAGCTGCGATAAAAATTATTTTTGCATTTTTAGATGGAGGCTCAAACGGTGGCCATATACGCAAGGATGCTGGCCTTCAAGATGAGCGTTGTCCTGGACGAGTTTGAGAATTGTCTCATCATCGTGGATGAGCCTTGGAAGTCCCACTTTTGGGTTTGCTTCTCGATTCAAAAACCAGGGCCTAAAAAAAGGAGGGAGGCAGGGCTTTGTGGGGGAGGAGAGGCAAGCGCTAAGCGAGATCCAGGCCAGCCTGCCAACTGAGGTGAGTGACAGGTGAGGCCTCCCCTTTTCTGGACTCGAAGGGTTGTGAATTTGTAGAAGGAAGACAGATTTGGGGACAAGTCAAATATGGCCGGTATGCAGCCGCCGCCGCCTCCACCAAATGTTAGCTTCTTATTTAGGATCCTTTTGTGATAATGGATCTTGGAGGGAGGGGGGCAGGGAGGAGGGCAGGGAGGACAAGAAGCGGACTCCAGCGGACTGCCCAGCTTTGTGGAGGCCTTTGGATCACTCACACCAGTTGGCTTATTTGTCACCCTCAAGAGGTGTTTCAAGGGAAGATTGAAGGCCGCAGCAGAGCGCCAGGGTCAGATGTTGGAAAGCTTTGCTTTGACCGGGCGTCTCCAGGGCGGGCCTGTGGAGGGATCCCAGATGGAACAAGCGGCTCCAGAGGGCTCAGGTGAGTGGCTCTACAGTAGGTGGCTGTGAGGGCCTGGAGGGGATAGATTGTAGGCAGCGGGGAGCCTTCTCAAGATGCCTGAGAACACGACGGGCGGCTTTTGTGTGCTTTTCTATAGTGCCCATTTTCTATGACTCTAGCACACGCTATTCTCACGAGCACAAATGGCCACCAATAAATCCTAATAGGTGTCGGATAGGTGAACTAATAGAGCACAAGCAAAACCTAAAAAAGCCTAAAAATTTTTGGTGAACAAATTTTTCATAGATGAAGGCGTCATTTTAGCAGCAGTTGGGTTGCCAATGATGGCCTGGAAGACCTTCTCTCCTTCACTCTGCGCCTGCATTCAAAGGGGCGTTGTAAAGGAGGGCTGAAAGAGGGCTGGAAGGGGCCACCATCTGCTCTGTGGGGCCAGTAGGGAGAGATGAGGAGCGCGGCTGTAGAGTGGGTACGAGGGCGGGGCCTTTGGACGGCAGAGGAGGTTTGGTGGGCTGATCCGAGAGGTCCACATCTACGAAGTTGGCTGGAGACTGGGCGAGGCCAGAATCATTGGGCACTCCAGGGGCAGGCTCCTTTGGGCTCTCTGTGGAGGAACTGGTAGACCGGCGCTCAAACAGATCCTCCTCCTTCACCCCACCTAAAGCCCCAAATTCACACCTCAACAAATTTGGCCAATTCTAGCGATTATATGGAGTTCATGACAAAAACCAGGGGCGATTGCTGGAGGGAGATGGAAAGGGCGTATAGGACGGAATATATTCAATTGTCCACCCGTCGGGGGCATTAGCTAGCTCTCTTTTTAGATTTATCAGCGGTTCTGGCCTTTTTTAATAAATACGTACAATAGAAATGAATGTAAAGGAACCAGGCAGCGGAGCTCCAGGTTTGATGCGTTTGAGAGTTGGTGAAGGTGAACTGGTAGACTCCTTAGGTGTGCTGGCCAGGGCCTTCATCCGTGCCTTCCGTATGGCCGCATTTTTACGAGCCTTTAGCGTAGCAGGACTCTCCTGGAGCTCTCTGCAAATACCAGCTACTCATGAAGAGAAAACAAAGATTTTCAATAACTGAGGGTTTTGCGAATCCAAGGAAGGATGCTGCTCCAAGGGCAGGCTTTCTCCAGAGCTCTGGCGCTCATCGGACTTGGTTTGGCGGCGCTTGGGTGGGCTGAAGGTTGTCTCATTGGTTTCACTCGTGACATTGAGCAATCCTTGGCGGCGTTTCTTAAATGATATCGGCTTTTTGTTAAGAAAATAAAGTTGGCCAAAAAAACGGTAATGAAGCGGTAGATGAGGTGGTAGCGGAGCTCCAAAGTTATTGCGGAAGTGATAATAAACAGTCCAAAAACCACACCGGCTCCAATACCGATCCATTCCTCAACAAAATCATGCCATGGGTAAAGGTTAATATATATTGGACAAGGACGGGTTTTTGGCGCTCCATGTGGCGGACGGCACGATTAGGGTGGTGGCGGTTAGTTGAGGGCTCCAGGTTAGCAGGGTTACGAACAGGGCTCTTTGTGGTACGATTCGTAGTGGGGCTGGTACTTGGGCTCATCATAATGGTGGTACTTGGGCTCTTCATAGTGGTGGGGCTGGTACTGGGGCTCTCTGTCGTGGTTCTTGGTATGGGGCTCTCTGTGGTGGTTTTCGTACTGGGGATCTCTGTTGTGGTACTGGGGCTATGGGTCGTCTTTGGGTGCTGTGTCGAGGGGCTCTGTGTCGTTTTTTGGCACTCTGTCATGGGGCTCTGTGTCATCTTGGGGCTATGTGTCGTGGGACTCTGTGTCGTCTTGGGGCTTTGTGTCGTGGTAGTCGATTTCGTAGTGGTGGGGCTCTGTGTCGTCTTGGGGCTATGTGTCGTCTTGGGGCTATGTGTCGTCTTGGGGCTCTGTGTCGTGGTAGTCTGTGTCGTCTTGGGGCTATGTGTCGTGGGGCTCTGTGTCGTCTTGGGGCTATGTGTCGTGGGGCTCTGTGTTGTTTTGGGGCTATGGGTCGTTGTGGTAGTCGATTTCATAGTGGTGGTACAAGTCTTGGGGCTATGTGTCGTTGTGGTAGTCGATTTCGTACTGGGGCTATGTGTCGTTGTGGTAGTCGATTTCGTAGTGGTGGGGCTCTGTGTTGTCTTGGGGCTATGTGTCGTTGTGGTAGTCGATTTCGTACTGGGGCTCTGTGTCGTACTGGGGCTATGGGTCGTTGTGGTAGTCGATTTCGTAGTGGTGGTACTGGGGCTATGTGTCGTTGTGGTAGTCGTACTGGGGCTCTACTGGGGCTATGTGTCGTTGTGGTAGTCGATTTCGTAGTGGTGGTACTGGGGCTATGTGTCATCTTGGTAGTCGATTTCGTAGTGGTTCTGGGGCTCTGTGTCGTCTCGGGGCTATGTGTCTTCGTGGTGGTACTGGGGCTCTCTGTACTCGATTTCGTAGTGGTTCTGGGGCTCTGTGTCGTCTCAGGGCTATGTGTCTTCGTGGTGGTGGTACTGGGGCTCTCTGTACTTGTAGTGGTGGTACTCGTTGTGGTGGGGCTCGTAGTGGTGGGGCTCGTAGTGGTGGGGCTCGTAGAACTGGGGCTCATCGTGGTACGCTTGGTGAGTAGTAGACTTGGGTTAGTTGGAAAGAAAAAGGTAAAGCTAACAGGGTTTTGCCGAATATATTGGTGCGTAGTTTGAATGGACTGAACATGAAAAAGAATTGAGTTTAAATTTGATATAAACAAGAGTGGTAAATGAAGGGAGCAAGTAGGAGGCCTCTTTGACGGCGGCGACGGTGTACTTGGCGGCCTTTTGGACAGTGCCCGCAGCGCTCCGGAGCCCTTCAGCCAGCTCGCCCGAGCCTTCCTCCAACTCCTTGCTCAACCAGCCCACCCATTGGACGCCTTTTCGGAGCAGAACTTGCACTCGGCTGGGGTTCTGAAATGATTATATTTGGCCGGTTGAAAAAGGCTAATGGGAAGGGGCAACCGCACAAAGCCATGTTAGCCGTGAAAGGCAGCTTCCTAATTGGCGGCGTATTTGTCGGCGGTCACACTGTTGTTGAAAGGTAAGCTCTACTCTGGGACTCAAGTGCTCACTTCAAAATAGACTATAGAGAGCTGGAGTGGGCAAAAATGAGAACCAGTAGATGTTTTGCGGGAGCTTGTTCTTGAAGAGGATCTTG
>JASANA010001320.1:0-50423 GCA_030248095.1 Ptycholaimellus sp. GST1_10 | reverse complement strand
ATGTACTTGACTCATTACGTGCTCTTAATAGAGCTGCCACATATTCCGCTTCTCCTTGGCCGGACTTGAGGAAGTATTTGGGTGGGTTCTCATGCGTGTCCCACTTGCCCTCTTTGATCCACTGCTATAGTCACTAAGCACTGCCTCCGCCCACTCCTCTGCCCAGTCTTTTGGAGGAGAGATCCCTCGTATAGGAATACCTTCCGCATGCTCTACTGCTACGACTGGGTCTGCATCCCTCTGGTCTACACTCAGGTTGGCCCTCTCTCCTCTCCCAGCTCTCATTGTCCCTCCCAGCAGAGAAGGTGGCAGGTGACAGCGGTGGCGACCTATGGCTACTTTGCCTTCTGTCTGCTGGGACGCCAGAGCCTGGACACTGCCAAGGGCTACAAGAACAACGAGCTCGACATTGTCTTCCCCATCTTTACCACCCTCCAGTTCCTTTTCTACATCGGCTGGTTCAAGGTACTTTGCAATTGAGCAAACATTGTTAATTACGTCTTTAGTAAAAATCATCTACAGGTAGGGCAGGAGCTGATGCGACCCTTTGGATTGGACGATGACGACATCGAGCTCAACTACATCCTCAACCGCCACGTCAAAGTAGCCCTGTCTCCTACCATTCAAACATGGGCAGATGCAAAATCCCCAACAGGCCTGCTTTGCGATGGTGGGCTCAGTGGGTGGGCAGCTGCCAGAGCTTAGTCAGGACCGTTTCTGGCAGCAGAAGAACGTGAACATCGGCCACACCTACCTTTCTGCCCAACAACAGTTGGCCGACTACAGTCTCTGCTCCTACTGGAAGGCGGGTTTGCGGTTGAGTGAGCACCCTCCGAAGCTCCACGCGAAGGTCACCATGCGCTCGGAGAAGGAGGCGGAATTCTTGGAGGAGGCCCAGCCACTCTCTGACCGCCGCTCCAAACAGATTGCCAAGAAACAGCTCAGGGAATTTTAGACCTTCTCTTGCCTGCATTTTATTGCCCATCTTTTGGTGCTGCAGCTTTTTTACTCTTGTTAGGCAAGCTGCAATCGTGACCTAAAAGTTTCAGCGACATTTAGGCATTATCCCCGGCCAAACTGATCATAGGCGGTTATAATGACCGGAGAAAAAGGATGCTTTGCTCTTTTTAAATGTAAAAAGACCGATACGCTGGTGGCTAGCATTTTTGCGCAGAGGGCAGGGCGTCAGTCTGCCTGAAGCGGCGGGCGGCCAAGGCCAGCTTAAGACAGCCTTTTTGAGAAAATTGAGAAAATGCTTAGAGACCAAGACCACTTTTTTTTCTGACCCCCATTTTTTATGGTTGGATATTGAAAAGGAGATAATTTTATACTATGTCCTAAAAGCAAACCTCATAAAACGAATTATTTGGCCCACAATGACACATTTCGTGAGACAAGGTCAGGCAAAATAGGGAAAACCGGGTTTTTTGATCTTCATTACTAAAATGGCTGCTGCGTGTCAGAAACTTAATGGATTTTAAAAATTCCAAGAAGATTAAATTTCTAAGACTTAGTAGTACAAAACAGCATGTTGAAATTGCCCATTTTGGTAACTTTTATTGGGTGTAACTAACTCTTAATCTTGAAAAACCCAAAATTGTGGAATTTTTTTCAACAAAAAAAAACTGATTTCACCTTAAATTTCACCAAACGCAAGAAAATGACTACGATTTTTGAACTTCCCGTTAAATTCTGGTCCAGAAAAGTTGCTTAGTTTTCTTGTAGAGGGCTGTTCACTTAGGAATTCATTGCAATGTTTGGAGGTCACTGCTGAAACCGCCCTATGTTATAACATAGACCAAATTGACCAAAAAATTTTTTGTTTCAAAATTCCATTATTTGCGCATGAATTGTTCCTCTAAGGTCCCTTCCACCCCTGTAACATTTGTTTTCCCAGAAGTAGTCTCAATCTGCCAAAACTGAAATGCCCATTTTTCCATGTTGTAGCATAGGCAATGTTAAAGCTTAGGTAAATGGGCATTTCAGTTTTGGCAGGTTGAGACTACTTCTGGCAAAACAAATGTTACAGCGGGGTGGAAGGGACCTTAGAGGAACAATTCATGCGCAAATAATGGAATTTTGAAACAAAAAATTTTTTCGTCAATTTTGGTCTATGTTATAACATAGGGCGGTTTCAGCAGTGACCACCAAACATTGCAATGAATTCCTAAGTGAAAACAGCCCTCTACAAGAAAACTAAGCACTTTCTGGACCAAAATTTAACGGGAAGTTCAAAAATCGTAGTTAACGGGAATTTCAGGAATTTCGTGAGTTTGGTAAAATTTAAGGTGAAATCAGTTTTTTTTTGGGTGGAAAAAAAATTCCACAATTTTGGGTTTTTCAAGTTTAAGAGTTAGTTACACCCAATAAAAGTTATCAAAATGGGCAATTTCAACATGCAGTTTTGTACTACTAACTCTTAGAAATTTAACCTTCTTGGAATTTTTAAAATCCATTATGTTTCTGACACGCAGCAGCCATTTTAGTAATGAAGATCAAAAAACCCGGATTTTCCCTATTTTGCCTGACCTTGTCTCACAAAATGTGTCATTGTGGGCCAAATATTTCGTTTTATGAGGTGTGCGTTTAGGACATAGTATAAAATTATCTCCTTTTCAATATCCAACCATAAAAAGTGGGGGTCAGAAAAAAAGTGGTCAACCGATTCTCAACTCTATCAAAAAGTATGTCTTAAGCAGTTACCCCATCTTTGCCTCCGTCTTTCCGCATATATATGTCTAACTGGTACCATCGGCAAGCCAAAAGTGAACATCATTTCTCCCAAAAAAAATAATTAGTTAAAAGTCAAAGAAATACATTTACTACTAGTGGATTATGCTCCATTGACAGACTTCATCGATTCTTCAACGGTTGATCTCCCTTTAGCAGATGATAGTGGCAGGCTGGGCCAGTCAACAAGATGATTGACGGGAATAGAAAGGACACCGTCGCTTTAGTTCCGCTTTGACGTTCTCTCTTCCTCCTATCATGGCTCCCGCTCTTCAGAGAAGCATATCATGATCGTCCATATTGTCGCAAAGGTCGCAACTAGTTGTTGATTCAGCAACAAAGCCACTGCGCATTAGCGAAACTTTAGGCAAACCGATGTTTATGAAGATACTGCTTGCTCTCTTGCTTTTTCATATTCCTGCAAGCCTACATAATGCTAAGGGTGTGCTCAGTGACAAAAATAGCGAAAATAAATGGTTCATAAAAACTTTTGGAAGGAGAGCATGCATGCCTTGGACGAGAGAAGGGATTGGTGCATGGAGCCTGGTGCTACGCACCTCTTCTTCACTACCTAGTTCCTGGTGGGTGGTCGGAAAGAGAAGAAGCCTGCGCAGCTATCGGTGGCTATCCAGCCATCCTCAATCATCAAAACACCATCCATTACCTTTGGAATGCCTACATTAAGCTATCACTGAATCTTTGAAGAAGTACGCTGCAAAAAATGTTTAAGGACCTTTGGTAAGACCATAATATATGGCAGTTGATGTTGGCGGGGAAGAGGAGGCCAGAAGATGGGGCCTGGTTTTGGCACTGGCCCGACGGATCAGTGGAGCCGTTTGACAATTACGCCGACTTTTGGCGAGATTCTAATCTTGAAACTCTCCCTATTGCTGCCTAAACAAAAATAAATTATGTCAAAAAACGAAACTATTGATCTCAATGACAACAAAAAGGTCATGGTGGTCTGAAATTTTTCAAAACCTCTCTCCACATGAGCCGTCTAAATGAATTGCTAGAAATGCAGGTGTCCTTGGGGAGAGCCGAATGGTGGCGATGCTTCTCCAAATGTCGCGTTGCCTCATGATGGACCGCTGCTTCTACGATGCAAAGGCCAACGACACCAATCCACCACTTTGCATGTTTCCTAGTTAGCCGGCCAAAAGTGGCGACCAATGAGGTGCGGGTGGAATGGATGTTAAAGGCCGGGAGAAGTGGACGCTAGAGCTGAAAACGGCGCCGAACACGCGTCTGGATGAGTCGGTGACGCCAATTCGGTTCTCCTTTTTCTTTGAGAAGCTTGGAAGGGATGTGGATGTTTGGAGAGAGGAAATAATGAGCGTGAAGGAGCAGTGCATCGATTCTTGCCTGCGCGAATTCAACTGCCAAGGCCTTGTCTTCAACACCGCAACTGGTCTCTGCAGGCTTTACTACGTAGTCGTTTCATTCGTGATGATCAAGGCGATATTACTACTTCCATAGCCTTTTCAGGTGCCCAAAGAAGGACTGCAACAGAGTCTGCTGCCATCCAACGACCATGTTTTCCTCTACAACAGCCACCCTTAGGCGTGAAAAATAAACACCTACATCTACCATCTATCAAAATAACCACACACTTTTGAAATTGGTGAGGGTGGTAAAGTTTGCATTGTGCCTCGAAAAGCCTTCTATCAGAATAATAGGATAGAAACGCATCAATTGAGCACAACAGAAAAGAAGGCAGAAAAGCGCGCAGAATAGCGGAAGCAAAGTGGAGGGTTAAAGAGTGCGCAGATGCTAACACAGAGCTGAGGCCGGCTCAGTTGCTCCGGTTCCTCTCTGCTTCTGAAAGGGAGCTTTGAAGATGTTGGGAGGAGGGCTGGGAAGGGTGGGCAGTGTGCAGGCGATGTGCATTCGACGAGCTTCTACTGCCGTTGGAGCCTTCAAAAGCCCCACCGACGTTGTCTCCACCAAAATCACGGAAGGTTCAGGAGTCCTAGGCTGATAAAGTGGCCCCTGAACAAATGACTTTGGAGCGGCGGGCTCGGAGCGAGTTTTCTTGGGGGCGGATGGGCGCAAGTACCTGCTTTGGAAGGGCAAGCACTACCCCATCGACTGGAAAGGGGAATGGGCGGAGGGCGGCGCTGAGCGACTGGAGCAGTGGATCAAGGAGGGCAAGTGGGACACGCACGAGAACCGACCCAAATACTTCCTCAAGTCCGGCCAGGAGAAGCGGAAGATGTGGCAGCTCTACTACGAGGTATCTCTCCTCCAAAGGACTGGGCAGAGGAGTGGGCGAAGGGCAGCGCTGAGCGACTATAGCAGTGGATCAAAGAGGGCAAGTGGGACACGCACAAGAACCGACCCAAATACTTCCTCAAGTCCGGCCAGGAGAAGCGGAAGATGTGGCAGCTCTACTACGAGGTATCTCTCCTCCAAAGGACTGGGCAGAGAAGTGGGCGAAGGGCAGCGCTGAGCGACTATAGCAGTGGATCAAAGAGGGCAAGTGGGACACGCACGAGAACCGACCCAAATACTTCCTCAAGTCCAAACAGGAGAAGTGGTAGATGTGGCAGCTCTACTACGAGGTATCTCTCCTCCAAAGGACTGGGCAGAGGAGTGGGCGAAGGGCAGCGCTGAGCGACTATAGCAGTGGATCAAAGAGGGCAAGTGGGACACGCACGAGGACCGACCCAAATACTTCCTCAAGTCCGAACAGGAGAAGCGGAAGATGTGGCAGCTCTACTACGAGGTATCTCTCCTCCAAAGGACTGGGCAGAGGAGTGGGCGAAGGGCAGCGCTGAGCGACTATAGCAGTGGATCAAAGAGCGCAAGTGGGACACGCATGAGAACCGACCCAAATACTTCCTCAAGTCCGAACAGGAGAAGTGGAAGATGTGGCAGCTCTACTACGAGGTATCTCTCCTCCAAGGGACTGGGCAGAGGAGTGGGCGAAGGGCAGCGCTGAGCGACTATAGCAGTGGATCAAAGAGGGCAAGTGGGACACGCACGAGAACCGACCCAAATACTTCCTCAAGTCCGGCCAGGAGAAGCGGAAGATGTGGCAGCTCAACTACAAGGTATCTCTCCTCAGTGTTGCCGTTTTTTTCAAAAATTATACATACATTCACATTACAATACAGGGGTCCCGAAAAATATACATACATTCACATTACAATATGGTATAAATACCGTTATACATACAATATAATGGGTTATACAATATGGGATATTTTATTATTGTCTATTATACAATGAGAATAACCATTTTTTTTTACACTAAATGATGTAATGCCATTTCGGCGTAATGCCGTTTCAGCGTAACGCCGTTTTGGCATAACGCCATTTCGGCGTAACGCTGTTTCGGCGTAACGCCGTTTCGGCGTAATGCCGTTTTGGCGTAACGCCATTTCGGCGTAACGCCGTTTCGGCATAACGCCGTTTCGGCGTAACGCCGTTTCGGCGTAACGCCGTTTCGGCGTAACGCCGTTTCGGCGTAACGCCGTTTCGGCGTAACGCCGTTTCGGCGTAACGCCGTTTCGGCGTAACACCTCTAATTAAATTGCATCATGGTACCATACCACTTTACCCCATTTGCTCCCCTGAGTTACGTTGAATCTCGAGAGAACTCTCGATAGAACTTTGGTAACATCGGTGATCCTCCCGATGTTTTGCCAAAGTGTTGAGGAACCACCCGATGATTGGGAGGAACACTCGTTGACTCTCTCGAGGCATAGGAGCACCTCTCGAAGAGTCTCGAGGGAACTCCCAAAGTAACGGGAGAACCCTCAAGGGAACTCCCAAAGTATCGGGAGAACCCTCGATGTTTGTCGAGATGTCACGAGAGTCATCGGAAAGCTCTCGTAACCATCGAGGCAACTGCCGTTACCTCTTGAGAAGTCACGTAAGACCTCTCGATGACTCTAGAGAGGCATAGGAGCACCTCTCGAAGAGTCTCGATGAACTTCCCAAACTATCGGGGGAAGCCTCGATGTTTCTGTGAAACTATCGAGTGACCTCTCGACAAAAATTTTTTCATCCAAGTTCACTTAGACACTTGGAATCATTCACTTAGGCTAAAACAACCAGTATAAGTTTGCCTGCGTCACTGGAATATCTAAAAACCAAGCATACTGCTGCCAGACCGTTTTTTTACGTCCGTGTAAGACTCCCATTTGAAAAGTTTTTTTCGTCAATATTGCTTAAACACCCAATACTTTATGTTTTTCTTAACACGCATGATGTAATGAGCACAAAAATATGAAAAACTGACAACTTTTAAAAATCACCCAAAAAATTATCCACCTATAGGCAGGCGATTTTTCCAAATTTTGTACATTTTCCAATTGACCTATTTCGCAGCCTATAACAACCAGTATAATTTTGCTTGCCAATGTTCAAAAAACCAAGCAAACTGACCACAATTGTGGATCCAATTTGCACGACTAGCCATATTGTGGCTAACTGAAGAACTAACCACACTTGTGGATCCAATTTGCACGACTAGCCATATTGTGGCTAACTGAAGAACTAACCACACTAACCACATTTCATCCTGCGCGTTAAGAAAAACATAAAGTATTGGGTGTACAATCAATAATGAAGGAAAAAACTTTTCAAATGGAAGTCTTACACGGACGTAAAAAAATGGCCAGGCAAGGCAGCGACACTCAAGTTTTTTTCTATGGTCCCAGAGGGAGGGTGTCCAATTTGTATGGTTGGCAAGTTATGTGAAAAACCTTATACTATAAGAGGCAATGGTATGAGAGGTTGATGAAAAGATGTCTAGAGGACGATTCCAAGTGTCTAAGTGAACTTGGATGAAAAAAATTTTTGTCAAGAGGTCACTCGATAGTTTCACAGAAACATCGAGGCTTCCCCCGATAGTTTGGGAAGTTCATCGAGACTCTTCGAGAGGTGCTCCTATGCCTCTCTAGAGTCATCGAGAGGTCTTACGTGACTTCTCAAGAGGTAACGGCAGTTGCCTCGATGGTTACGAGAGCTTTCCGATCACTCTCGTGACATCTCGACAAACATCGAGGGTTCTCCCGATACTTTGGGAGTTCCCTTGAGGGTTCTCCCATTACTTTGGGAGTTCCCTCGAGACTCTTCGAGAGGTGCTCCTATGCCTCGAGAGTGTCAACGAGTGTTCCTCCCAATCATCGGGTGGTTCCTCGACACTTTGGCAAAACATCGGGAGGATCACCGATGTTACCAAAGTTCTATCGAGAGTTCTCTCGAGATTCGACGTAACTCAGGGGAGCAAATGGGGTAAAGTGGTATGGTACCATGATGCAATTTAATTAGAGGTGTTACGCCGAAACGGCGTTACGCCGAAACGGCACTACGCCGAAACGGCGTTACGCCGAAATGGCGTTACGCCGAAACGGCGTTACGCCGAAACGGCGTTATGCCGAAATGGCGTTACGCCGAAACGCCGAAACGGCGTTACGCCGAAATGGCGTTACGCCAAAACGGCGTTACGCCGAAACAGCGTATCGCCAAAATGGCGTAACGCCAAAATGGCGTAACGCCAAAATGGCGTAACGCCAAAATGGCGTAACGCCAAAATGGCGTAACGCCAAAATGGCGTAACGCCAAAACAGCATGACAATTTAGTGTAACCCAATATGGCGCAACCAATAAAGAGGGATGGAAACACAGCTTCACCATGGTCTCCAGGCTAGCCAAGGCAAGCCGAGACAGTTGTACCAGAAGTAGCGCAACTGGCGTAAAGCCTAATCAGCGTCACGCTGAAACGGCGTAACGCCGAAACAGCATGACGCCGAAATCCCACAATGCAAACTGCAGCTTAGATATCCCATTAGTAGCCTATATCAAGCCCTGTTATGCCATAACAGGCCCAGTTATGGCATAACTATGACATATCTTGGCCTCTCAAAAATTATACATACATTCACATTAGAATCAGCCAATTATACAATACTATACATTATATGGATTGTATAAGATTCTGTAATGTACACATTATGGCATAAAAAAACGGCAACACTGTCTCTCCTCCAAAGGACTGGGCAGAGGAGTGGGCGAAGGGCAGCGCTGAGCGACTATAGCAGTGGATCAAAGAGGGCAAGTGGGACACGCACGAGAACCGACCCAAATACTTCCTCAAGTCCGGCCAGGAGAAGTGGAAGATGTGGCAGCTCTACTACGAGGTATCTCTCCTCCAAAGGACTGGGCAGAGAAGTGGGCGAAGGGCAGCGCTGAGCGACTATAGCAGTGGATCAAAGAGGGCAAGTGGGACATGCACGAGAACCGACCCAAATACTTTCTCAAGTCCAAACAGGAGAAGTGGTAGATGTGGCAGCTCTACTACGAGGTATCTCTCCTCCAAAGGACTGGGCAGAGGAGTGGGCGAAGGGCAGCGCTGAGCGACTATAGCAGTGGATCAAAGAGGGCAAGTGGGACACGCACGAGGACCGACCCAAATACTTCCTCAAGTCCGAACAGGAGAAGCGGAAGATGTGGCAGCTCTACTACGAGGTATCTCTCCTCCAAAGGACTGGGCAGAGGAGTGGGCGAAGGGCAGCGCTGAGCAACTATAGCAGTGGATCAAAGAGCGCAAGTGGGACACGCATGAGAACCGACCCAAATACTTCCTCAAGTCCGAACAGGAGAAGTGGAAGATGTGGCAGCTCTACTACGAGGTATCTCTCCTCCAAGGGACTGGGCAGAGGAGTGGGCGAAGGGCAGCGCTGAGCGACTATAGCAGTGGATCAAAGAGGGCAAGTGGGACACACACGAGAACCGACCCAAATACTTCCTCAAGTCCGGCCAGGAGAAGCGGAAGATGTGGCAGCTCAACTACAAGGTATCTCTCCTCCAAAGGACTGGGCAGAGGAGTGGGCGAAGGGCAGCGCTGAGCGACTATAGCAGTGGATCAAAGGGGGCAAGTGGGACACGCACGAGAACCAACCCAAATACTTCCTCAAGTCCAGCCAGGAGAAGCGGAAGATGTGGCAGCTCTACTACGAGGTATCTCTCCTCCTAAGGACGGGGCAGAGGAGTGGGCGAAGGGGCAGCGCTGAGCGACTATAGCAGTGGATCAAAGAGGGCAAGTGGGACACGCACGAGAACCGACCCAAATACTTCCTCAAGTCCGGCCAGGAGAAGCGGAAGATGTGGCAGCTCTACTACGAGGTATCTCTCCTCCAAAGGACTGGGCAGAGGAGTGGGCGAAGGGCAGCGCTGAGCGACTATAGCAGTGGATCAAAGAGGGCAAGTGGGACACGCACAAGAACCGACCCAAATACTTCCTCAAGTCCGGCCAGGAGAAGCGGAAGATGTGGCAGCTCTACTACGAGGTATCTCTCCTCCAAAGGACTAGGCAGAGGACTGGGCGAAGGGCAGCGCTGAGCGACTATAGCAGTGGATCAAAGAGGGCAAGTGGGACACGCACAAGAACCAACCCAAATACTTCCTCAAGTCCGGCTAGGAGAAGCGGAAGATGTGGCAGCTCGACTACGAGGTATCTCTCCTCCAAAAGACTGGGCAGAGGAGTGGGCGAAGGGCAGCGCTGAGCGACTATAGCAGTGGATCAAAGAGGGCAAGTGGGACACGCACGAGAACCGACCCAAATACTTCCTCAAGTCCGGCCAGGAGAAGCGGAAGATGTGGCAGCTCTACTACGAGGTATCTCTCCTCCTAAGGACGGGGCAGAGGAGTGGGCGAAGGGGCAGCGCTGAGCGACTATAGCAGTGGATCAAAGAGGGCAAGTGGGACACGCACGAGAACCGACCCAAATACTTCCTCAAGTCCGGCCAGGAGAAGCGGAAGATGTGGCAGCTCTACTACGAGGTATCTCTCCTCCAAAGGACTGGGCAGAGGAGTGGGCGAAGGGCAGCGCTGAGCGACTATAGCAGTGGATCAAAGAGGGCAAGTGGGACACGCACAAGAACCGACCCAAATACTTCCTCAAGTCCGGCCAGGAGAAGCGGAAGATGTGGCAGCTCTACTACGAGGTATCTCTCCTCCAAAGGACTAGGCAGAGGACTGGGCGAAGGGCAGCGCTGAGCGACTATAGCAGTGGATCAAAGAGGGCAAGTGGGACACGCACAAGAACCAACCCAAATACTTCCTCAAGTCCGGCTAGGAGAAGCGGAAGATGTGGCAGCTCGACTACGAGGTATCTCTCCTCCAAAAGACTGGGCAGAGGAGTGGGCGAAGGGCAGCGCTGAGCGACTATAGCAGTGGATCAAAGAGGGCAAGTGGGACACGCACGAGAACCGACCCAAATACTTCCTCAAGTCCGGCCAGGAGAAGCGGAAGATGTGGCAGCTCTACTACGAGGTATCTCTCCTCCTAAGGACGGGGCAGAGGAGTGGGCGAAGGGGCAGCGCTGAGCGACTATAGCAGTGGATCAAAGAGGGCAAGTGGGACGTTGCAATGGTGGGTATCACGCCAATAGTTGGAGAAAGCCATTTAACCATCGCTTGCAGTAGGACCTAATAATCACTAATAATAAACACATGCTGCCTTTTTGAGAGATGAAAGCGGACGGTAACTGAGGTTTGCAGCTGAATAGCGAAAGACCGATGTACAACAACGGGACGGTGGTGGACAAAGTGTACTGGCAGCTCTGCCAGGTCATCTTCGGCCTATCCATAATTTACTCCATCTACTGCTTCGTTCTCTTCCTTCTTTCCCCTTCCTTTGCCGCTTTCCCAAACATTTCAGCTTTTCCAGTACGTCCTCATCGTGCCTGAGAACCAACGCCTCCGCTACAAATACGACAAAGACCGTTCCTATTACGGCCAGGAGAACGCCTACAAATAATTACTGGCTGCGTTTAGTAGTGCTTTGTGCAGAGAGATTTTTGCGTGGACTTTATTATTTTTTAAACCAAACATTCATGGCGGCAGCCGAGGCTGATAATTAACACCAAATAAAGGAAATTAAAATTGGACATAGTGGGAAACACTTGAACGAAGCATTATTTTTGCAGCAAGCGATGAAAACCCGCAATTTCTTTTCATATTTCTCATATTCAGCTCTCGAAATGTGCCCTTCAAACGGTGAAGCATGGCAGTTTTGTCATTTCTCTGGCCTTCTAAAAAGCCAGCAAAGTGTAGGTATTCACGGCCACTGGAGCTGTGATAAATGACAGCCATTATACCGCTCACTTTACACAGGCAAGTAGGCCCGGTCTTCTCCCAGACTTGTTTACTATGAAGACCTGCTGAGCCAAGCACCAGAGTCTTTTTCCCACAAGGCCTCTGAGGCATGTCAGAAGATGTTCGGTGGAGGCTTGCCTTGGCCGCCAGTGGCCTCACCGGCCTCACCCTCTTCGCCCTCTACGCACGCTCCCGCCGACAACAGCAGCAGCAACGGCACCTTCAATATCTCGTTCTTTCCTTTGCCTCACTTTCAGTTTAACCTACTCTACTCCAGCTCTTTGGTCCACAGGTGGCCAAACGGCGAGAGGAGCTGGGCAGGCGCCTGGATGAGGTGCGGCGGGAGGTGGAGGAGGCGGCAGAGACGGCTTTGTCGGAGCTCATCCTCACTTCCGATTTTCGTCAGCTTCAGAGTGCGCCCTTTTTCTCCCTGGGGCCGGTTCGGAGGGTGAGCTGGAGGCGTTTAAAATAGGTCAGCTGCAAAATGACGAGGTTCGACCGATGGATGTCCTGCTGGCCTACCAGGCCGCCGCACTCAAGGCTCACGCGGACACCAACTGCCTCGTCGACATATTCCCAGTTCCCAGCCCTCTGTAGCCTCTGCTCAAGGGCGCCAAATGGGAGGGACTGGCCACAGGAAGCTCGCAAGAGGGCTGAACAGCTGGAGCACGCCTACGGCGAAGCGGAGAGCAAGCCGCCGCTGTTCGGTATACCAGTGAGCATCAAAGAGAACGTCGGGGTCTAGCACCAGCCACCCCTTTAACGATTGCAAAGGAGGGCAAGAGGAGAATGATAATCAGATGGAAGGAGTGGCCACAACCGCCGGCTTTGCCCAGTTCCTGGAGGCCCAGGCACCGGCAGAGCACAGCCCTGTGGTGCAAGCGTTGCTGAAGGCCGGCGCCATCCCATTCTGCCGCACCAACGTCCCGCAGAGCCTCATGTGCTTCATGGTCCTCTTTCTTTGCCCCTCACCTCCTACTTTGCCGTCTCATTCTACTCCCCAATGCCATTGTCCATTCGATATGTCTCCTTTGAAGGGGCCATTGGCCCAATGGCCCCTCCAAAGGGGACATATCGATTGGACATGACATGAATGCAGAGCAGCAACCCCATATACGGAGAGACAGTGTCTCCGTGGGCGAAAGGGCGCAGCAGCGGGGGCTCATCGGGCGGCGAGGGGGCTCTGCTGGGCGCCGGCGGGAGTCCCCTCGGCCTGGGCGGCGACATTGCCGGCTCCATCCGTCTCCCCGCCGCCTGGAACTGCCTCTTCGGCCTCAAGGCTTCCTTCTCTTCTGCCCCTGCCTCCAGTGTGAATAGGTGGTGCTCTGCAGCCGACAATGGGACGCTTCGCGAGCGGCGGCGGTCGCGGCGTGGATGCCGGCGTCTGCCCCGCCATCTGCAGCAGCCTCGGCCCACTGAGCAGAAGCGTGGAGGGGCTGCTGGCCTTCCTCAAGGCCGTCTGGCAGCCCGACTCCCCGCTATTCGACAATCCCGGCACTGCGCCTCTCGCCTGGCGGGAGGAGGTGTACAAGGGGACGCGACCGCTCCGCATCGGCTACTACGAAGAGGACGGGGCCTTTCCCGCCACACCGGCCTGTCGGAGGGCTGTGGCTGAGGCGGTGCAGAGACTGCGCTCCCTCGGTTCTCATCCTCTAGCTATGCCCCTTCTGCCCTGCCTCTATCATCTCTGCTGGCTTGAAGGACACCAGCTGATCGCCTGGTCCCCGCCGCGAGTTCCGGCAGCCCTGCGTCTGCTGTTCCCGCTCATTTTCCCCGACGGAGGTATAGGCAGAGTGATATGAGGGGTGGAGGGGAGTAAAAGAGACTGCTGCAGGAGCTCACGTGGCGGGCCTGCTTGCCTCAGACCTCAGGGAGCCCCTGATAGAGCCACTGCAGAGTCTGCTGAGCACAGCGCCCTGGCTGCGTCCCCTGCGAGCCTGGCTGCTGGAGGCTAGGGGGGAGTGCCGCTGGGCTGCCCTGCTCCGCTCCCTGCCCACCTCTTCTGCTCATCTCAGGCCCTACCATCCCTACCCTATCTCCTGGCCTAGAGGGAGCTTGTTGGTTGACACCCACAATTCTTCAGGCAGACCTTTGTGGAGCTGGCCAGCTACCGGGCGGAGTTCGGGCGAGCCTGGAAAGGTGCCAACTTGGATCTGGTCCTGAGTCCGCCCTGCGCCTGTCCAGCTTTGCCCAGCAGACTAGTCATGAAGGTAGTCTTATTCCTCCTGCCTCATCGCCTGCCTTCATTTGAACCAGAGAAGTTTGGCAGGCGTTCGGCGCTTTCGGCTACACAGCCCTCTACAACATCCTGGACTACCCAGCCGGGGTGGCGCCCATCAGCAAGGCTAGTAGGGCTGGGCGGACAGAGGCAATGGAGCGAGTGAATAAGGACTGTTGAGGTGAGGGAGGAGGATGAGGCGGCCATGGCGGACTACCCAGAGGGGGATGCTCAGGAGCGGAGGGTGAAGCAGGCCTGCAGCAGTGGCACTCTTGGACTGCCCTTATCTGTTCAGGTTGCCCCAGCTTTGCTCGGCCAAATAGTTCTTCTGGAGAACTTGAGCTCTCTTGGAGATAGCCAGCCTGCCCTACCAGGAAGAGCTCATCCTGCGCGCCATGAAAGACTTGGCCCGCCGCTAATTTCCTTCACCTGCCCACACTACTTGCTAATTTTCATTTATTGCATTTGGGTGCATTTGTTACCTTTGTAGATTGGTTCATCCTTGCTAGCAATATTTTGGAAATCAAGCAAAAAATGAGGATGTGAATGATCAGGAAAATCCAGCAGTGACCTGGTCCAACTGTTGCAGGAGGGCCTGGGCCTTGCCCTCCAGCACTGCACAGGCCTCCAAGACTAGCGCGGCACTGCTCAGAGCCTCTGTGCTCTCCACGCTGTCTACAAACACCCCAAAGGCCATTGGAGCAGAGAGCGAATGAAAGAAAGCTGACAGATGAAATGGCGCCGCTTGCGCCCCAGCTGGAGTTTGGCGGCCAGGCCTGGGTGACGGAAGACGTTGCGACTGCACATGTCTCCTCGCGCCTCCGCCACCTCTCCCACCTCCTCACCTTGATGCACTTACTGCTCATGATAGGAGGGGGAGAGGGAGGGGGACACAAGTGCAACAGACAAACAGACAACAGCAATTTGGCCAATGGCCAAGGGTGCAAGGGGCTAACCATCCTCTTCCCGTAGTCGAATGACGCCTTGGCTGAAGCAGGACTGGAACAGACGGGCTTCCTCGCCCACTATGCGATACGGCTGCCCTGTGGCTGGATCCTCCCTGCACATTCCTATTCTCATCTCAGCTGACAGCAGAGGGAGGGGAGAAACTTGATTCGAATGGTGGGCAAGAGGCGATAGGATGCCGTTGCCACTGGCGAAAATTTGGCGTGGTCTCCTCCAATGCCCTCCAACCATCGCTAGATCATTTATGAAAGTTAATTTAATCTCAGACTGCTTCATTGTTGAGTTGAAGAACTAGCTAGTTTACCTCACTCTCTTGATGTTTAGGAGACTGGAATGGAAAGTGAAAGCATATGAGAAATGGAACCTTAACGGCATGTGCTCTCAGCTCAATCTCCTGGCCAGGGCGAAGCTTGGCGATGATGATGTCCGGGTGAACAGGCTTTGGCTCCTCCTCGCCCAGGCGCTCCTTCTGACCCTCCAGAGGGACCCAGACCAAGTCCCGGCTGTACACCACGGCATGCTCGTACAGCTCGCTCGGCTCCGTCCCCGCCGGCGCCCCTGCCCGCTTCCCGCACTTCGTCTCAAACACCCAATCACTCACTACTCCCAGCAGTGAAAGAGATGGGGTTGTGGGAAGGAACGTGGAGTTGGAAGACGAGGGTGCGCTTGGGGTCCGGCTGAGCGGGCTCCTCCGGCGGCCCCTTGGACTGGCCCGCCTCTGCTTCTGGCCAGTCGAACAGGCGCGGGTCCACTTTCAGCGGAATGAGGCCCAGCCTGCATACTCAATGACTGGCAGAGCTGGGAAAGCTCGGCAACCAACCGATGCGCCAACACCTCGTCCTGGATGAGGCTGGTGTTCTGGTAGAGGTAGAGCTTCTCCAGCGCCATCGTGGGCACCTGAGAAGGGTGGGAGGAGGTGGGGTGATAGAAAGGAAGGGAGGAAGGAAGACGTGTGAGAGGAGTGCTCGACGAAGGGCGTTGGCGAAGGGGGCGTCGAGGCCGATGGCGTCAAAGGCGAGCTCGTAGCCATGGTTGGCCTCGGAGATGATGCGGATGCTCAGCTGCTCGGAGTAGGCCTTGCTGTCCCAAGCTTCGCCTGCCGCCAGCTCCTCGCCGATGTCAGTGTCATAGGCCTGTTTGAAAATGCAGTGCTCTTATTTTTTACCTATTTGGATGAAAAGTGGTTATTTCGTTTTCGTAAACGTGTCAAATGAATTGATGGCTGACAAAATTTTTAGAGTGAAATAAACGAATGCAAATCAAACGTTGATGACGTTTTCCTCGCCCAGTAGAATCTCATCTCGCGCCGCGGGCATGGCAATTTCTCCTATTGCACCACTATTCTTGCTCCGAATTGCAGACTTCTTGCCATCTGCGCACTTTTGCATTTTCTGCGCAAAATGAGCCGGCATAAAAGCTTGTTCGGTTGCTAACCGAAGCCATAAGTTCCGCATTCTAAAGGAGATGGGAGGAAAGGAGGCGGACCTCTGGCGGTGGCTGGGCCAAGCCAAGGAGCTCTGGCGCGAGAAACGGAAAGGTCCCATCTCTACCTATGGGCGGCCCAGAATCATGGCGCAGTGTTTTCAGAAGAGGCAGCGGCCTATCTCAAAGCAGAGGCCTTCAGCGCTCCGCAGCTCAACCCCTACACCACAGCTCTAGAGCTGATGCGACGGTGCCAGGATTTCGCCAAGCCGAAAGGCCAGGGCCTCTCCACCCTCATCCTCCACGCCCTCCGCGACTGGCTCCGTCTGCATCCGGAAAAGTCTCTCCTTCATTGTCGGCAGAGCTTGAAGGGAGGATGAGAGCTGATTTTAGGAAAAGACTGGAAGAGGAGTGGCTGGATGGGGATGTGAGGGCGGCTGCCTTCGAGCTGCTGACGGAGAGCTCCACCTACTTCCTGCAGGAGGGGCTGGAGGTCTTCGGCTTTGCTGGGGACCCGCCCGAGGACTACGCCTTGCCCAGGGCCAGGTAGGAGGGGACAGGGGGGGGGGCATTTGGGGCTGAGAGGCGTATAGGAGGGGGTATTAAGGGAGTTGATGGAGAGGCGAGACTTCAGAGAGGCGGCGGCCGTGGTCACGACGCTGGGCCTTCAGGCTCAGTTCAGCCTGGACGATATCCTCCTGCCCTGTCTGCTGCAAGATAAACACATTATTGTCGAGGCCTACCTCGCAAATCAGACCAGGCTTCAGGTTTTTCTGATTCTTGGAAACATTTTCATCAAATTCAATTCTACTTTTTGAGCAATTTTGTTAAAGCCAGTTAAGTAATACTGTTTACCTAGCGCTATTTCCATCTCTGGTGGGAAATCCATTAAAAATGAGTTGGAAAAAATGATTTGCGATGAGTGGGATTTTGAAAAAATGATTTTCGATAAGTGTGATCAGGATGAAAATTGTGGAGGAGGAAAAGAAAGAAGTTGGAGAGGGAGCTGGTGGAGCGACTGGACGGGTTGTTGAGGCCGGATGCTGATCTAGCAGCCTTTCTGGCGCCCTTCCAAGCCCGCGCTGTCCAAGGCCTCTCGCCGGAGAAGCTGGAGGGCAAAACTCTCCAGAAACTTCTCACCAGGTCCTCTCTCTTACCCAGCCTTCCCTTCCAGCACCTACCGAACTCCAGACTCCTCAAACTCTACGGACTGGGAGCTGAGGCGGCGCCTAACCTGGCCCTGGCCCGGAGTCAAGGAGCTCTTCGATTCCTGCTTTTCCAGCGGTTCCCTCCTTCTCTGACATCTTTCCACTAAAAACCAACATTCTTCCAGCTACACGCAGAAGAGCCTCTCCGATGACAACTGGCAGGACATGGCTAGACTTTGCTGGCTCATGGCCTGGAGATGAGAAGAAGAATGTGTGCTAGGTGACTACGGCTCTGGCTCAATGCCCGCAGCTGGCCAGCTATCTGCTTCAGCTTCTCCACGACTACCAGGACTACCAGGAGGGTGCCAGATTGTTCACTCAGGTCAGGCTCTCCTCTATATCTCTTTCCTGCTCATTTGAAGCAGAGAGTCCTTGCAGTTGGGCCTGGAAGCCAGTCTCTGCCCGCCCGCCCTGGCCGTTTGGATGGAGGAGAATCCTGAGGCCGACCTTCAGCCCTCCAGCTCTCAGGAAGGGTCTCATCAACCCCTTGGTAAAGATGAAAAGCAAAACATCCTTTTGACAGGGACCTAAGCGAGTTGAGTGTGTCAGAGGGCTGTCTAGAACTGGAGCTCAGTTTGGACGAGGATGTGGAGATGGTGGCTTGTGAGGCGGGGATTGAGTGAGTTCTCTTCATCATCTACAAGCTCAAACCCACCCAGCTAGTGAGAAATGTGTACAGGAGGATGCTTGCCTACCTGGTGGCCTTGCCAGAGCCGAGACTGCTAGGCCTGGACATGGAGTACGAGGCGGGTTTCGGCAAGGCGGAGCCCAAGTTTGCCTTTCATACCCTCACTCCATCTAATAGGCTACACCCTCGATTCCAGAGTGGCCCTGTTCCAAATAGCAGCCAGCGGGCGAATCTTTCTGCTGGACGTGCAGAGTTTGTCGGGGCTGCTCGGCGATGCAGCCTGGGCTCAGCTGCTTCAGCGGCTTCTCTGTCAGCCCAATTGCAGGAAGCTGGGTCTGTCAGCCTATCGCAGCTAGCTTTGGGGGATAATTAGGAGGGTAAGGTTTGAAGGTTTTGGCTTCCAAGGGGACCTCATGACGCTGGCCGCCACCCTGCCCAGCTGCAAGGCAGCTCTGGATGGTCTAAGCGACGTCCTCGATCTTCACCAGCTCTTCATCCGGGTAGTTTTAGACCTGGGAATGGGGCTGAGAGTAAAGGGGGACGCTTTGAGCTGCAAGAGCAAGAGCGGAGCATAGCAGAGGGCTTCTTGGAACAGCGTTGCTCCAAAGGCCCCAGCCTGCCCAAGTACATCTCTGCCGGCAAGCGGCCCCAGCCACCTCCTGGCTCATCGGCGCCTCTCCCAGACCCGTCCCCGTCCCTGCTAACCTCCAGCAGTAGTCTTCTTCACAACCTTCAGCTCTCAAGTGAGATGGGTGTAGGCGTTGTCGGTGGAGTGGGAGTTGGTAACGGCCTAGTGAACGGCCTGGTGAAGCAGTTCGGGCTCAGCGACCTCTGCCAGTGGCTGCTGGGCTGCCCGCTGGACAAGGGGGAGCAGCTATCCAACTGGTCTCTCTCTCCATCATCCCACTCCTGGAGTCGATGATAGACTTGGCCAGGTCACGACGCCCTCTGCGACCATCTCAGCTCCACTACGCAGCCTTGGACGCTCACTGCCAGCTGGCAGTCTACCAAAAGCTGCGGGAGCGAGCCCTCCGTCTTGGCCTGGACTTTGAGGTTGCTGCATCCGCCGCCCTCGTACTCTCACCCTCTGCTAAACTGGCTGCCAAGGTCCTTCTTTCTTTCCCACTGTCAGCTGGCAGTCTACCAGAAGCTGCGGGAGCAAGCCCTGCGTCTTGGCCTGGACTTTGAGGTTGCTGCATCCGCCGCCCTCGTACTCTCACCCTCTGCTAAACTGGCTGCCAAGGTCCTTCTTTCTTTCCCACTGTCAGCTGGCAGTCTACCAGAAGCTGCGGGAGCAAGCCCTGCGTCTTGGCCTGGACTTTGAGGTTGCTGCATCCGCCGCCCTCGTACTCTCACCCTCTGCTAAACTGGCTGCCAAGGTCCTTCTTTCTTTCCCACTGTCAGCTGGCAGTCTACCAGAAGCTGCGGGAGCAAGCCCTGCGTCTTGGCCTGGACTTTGAGGTTGCTGCATCCGCCGCCCTCGTACTCTCACCCTCTGCTAAACTGGCTGCAGCGAGCTATATATAAATACACCTCCATGCTGGCTGCCAAGGTCCTTCTTTCTTTTCCTCTGCCAGCCACTTTCAATGATACCTCTTGGAAATTGGGTTTTACAAAGCAGGGACTGTGAAAAAGGGTTTTTGTATTGTTCTTGAAAGCAAACTATTGGTGCTAGGGTCCTGGAAGCCTGGGCGGTGGAGGACGGAAGAAGACACAGGCGAGTCGGTGGATAGAGCGAGAGGAGCTGTTGGCCATGCTCAAGGCTCCTTCCACTTCCAGCCAGGAGTCCTTCTTTCCACCCAAAGACCCCTTGCAGGCTGCAGAGGCTAATGCCGCCGAGAGCCAATGGCGCAGCGTGGAGGAGGTCCGCGTGGTGGTGGACAAGATGCTGGGCGGCCTGGGCAAGCACCTGCGCCGTCTCGGCCTCGACACTCGCATACTCACCGTCGCCGAGTCACGAGAGACACTCATCGCCGTTACACTCCTACTCTCATATACTCTCTCAGTCCACCAGACCCCAAACCCCTCAGGATGCTCGCGAGGAGCAGCGGATCATCCTCTCCAGCGGCTCCTCTTTTCTCTACCTGGCTGGCCGAGTACCTGCCACACTCCTCCTCAACGTCCCCCACAATGTTGCACCTATCTTGCTTGCCACTGAAAGGATGAGGCTTCCTTCTCCTGCAGCTGACCAAAAAGGAGCAAACGCTGCGGGTGCTGAGTCAGCTGGGAGTGCGGATACGGGAGGCGGACATCTTCTCTCGCTGCATTGTTCCACTTCTCACTCACCTGCTTGGGCATGGATAAGAAAGTGCAGGCGTGCAATGGGGGCCAGTTTCTGCTGGCAGCCTCCAGCCTGCTCTGGGTCATGTGGGCCAGGCTGGTGGCGCCCAATCGAGAGGAAGACGCTCAGCAGGACTTCAACAGGGCTTCCGCTTGGTGCTTCCTTAATTCCCATTCTGTGTGCAGGAAGTGAAGCGAAGAATGTGGATGAATGAAGAAGAATGAATCAGAGTGAGTTTTAGGGAGAGGCTGAAGGGAATGGAAGTGGAAGAGGTGAATGAGGATTGGGAAGTGTCGGTGGAGGGCGGTCGTTTGCGCCTTCTCAGCGGCCTCATTTGCCCCGACGAGAAGTCCTCCGAATTTGTCAACGTACTTTTCTGTACATTTTCTACTATAGATGATAATTAACAATTTTTTGAAAAAAAACTAAAAATCAGAAAAATTATTTATAATCGATTGATCATCAGAGGTTCGATTGATCATCATCACTGCTTCCAGAGGTTCTTTTTTTGAGTAGAGGCAATGAGTGTAGAGAGCATAACAGGTGGGTATTTGGGGAGTGCCAACGCAGGACAAGTTCGAGCACATCGAGCAATTCTACATCTGCAGGCAGTGCGGCAAGGTCTACTGGGACGGCAGTCACATCAAACGGTTGCCTCTACCAGCTATTCAAACCTAAACTAGTAAGGTTCCACATGTACCTAGGTACAAGGCCAGCATTGGCGAAGCCATTCAGGACTCCGAGTCTGGGGATGAGAGCAGCAGAGAGGATGCCGTCTAATAGCCGTTTCTGCTCTGTTCTAGCTTTATTCTGTTACGCAATTATTTTCGTATTTTTCTATCATCTTCCATCAATTGGACCAAAAGTGTCCCGGTAAGAAGAATAATATTCTTCGATCAAGTAGATGTTTGCTTTCAAAAGCAGGGAAGGTTATATAAGCGCATGGCATTAATGAAAAAAAACTCATAAATACCATTCGCAACTATAGCTTAACAACCACCGAAAGTGTTCAAGCGCTAGAAAGCGTTGAGAAAAGGAAATAGAGATGAGTGGCTGTTGGTGGATTAGAAAAGGCGCGCTGATGGGGGTGATGTGCAGGCAGAATGTGAGTAGGGGCGAGTCCGCAGCGCTGATTGGCCCCTCCCCTCCTCCACACCTATATAAGCGTAGGCGCCAAGTCTCCACTCACGCGCCTCGCCCATCGCAGCGCCCATCCCTCCAATCACTGCGCCTATTCCAGCAATCGCCAACCGGCTCCTTTCACCATGGCGGCTGGCGGCAAAAACTCCGTTGTTAGCCCCATGCACCTCTTCTCTGAACCTCTCGCAATAATCGCTAAGCAAGAAAGAAGAAGAGAAAGCAGCAGAAGGGATTGACAGCTGGAAGTCTATCGCTCCATCATCAACGATGTGGTCAACGACGTCCGGGAGGCTTTCCTGGACGACGGGGCCGATGAGCAGGCACTCGGGGAGCTGAAAACACTCTGGGAGGCCAAAGTACTCCTCTCCTACCCTCCGCTCCACAAGCCTCAATCTACCCCCCTACTTGTTTTAGGTGAAAGCCACCGGAGCCGTGGACTTCAATGGACTTGCTCACCAGCGTCATCAGCCTCAGCCAGCTCACCAAGGTCCCTGCTTCTCCTCCTCTTTGTCCTCCTTTAATCCTCCAGAACATGCCAAGAGCAGAGCTGCGCTTGAAGGCAGCAGCGGATCCCTGGGTCCTCCACCCCCCTTGTCGGGGCCGGGCGGCGGTGGGCGACGGGCGGAGAAGCGAGATGCCAGCGGCACCAACGTCATCTACCAGCCTCAGCCCATCCACGCCCCTCCCGGCCAGCTCAAGCAGCCTGCCCCACCACCGCCTCTTGTACAGGTACTACTATCACTGCCTCTTCTTCCACACACCTACCCCATCCCTCTTATCCCTTGAACCTTGCAGATGGCCCCGTTGGCCTCCGGCAGTCACATGCCGCTGACGCAGGCGGGGATGCATGCACAGACCGCACTCCACCTACAGCAGCAGGCCATACAACGCCAGGCACAGGCTGTTGCTCACAGGGTCCACCTTCATGACTTGCAACGATGGCAGAGGTGGAAGGTGGATGGATGCAGGCCCTGCAAGGTCAGATGATGGGTGCGGGGATGGGCGGGGGGCAGGGGGTCCTGCTGCCCGGCAACCGCGGCCTCATCCAGATCGTCCACGGGGCGCCCAGCATGCAGCAGCCGGCCTTCCTGCAAGTGCCCCACATACCCGCCCCCGCCCCGCCCTCCCACGCCCAGCCCCCTTCCCATCATCACATCGTCTCCAAGCTGGACGCTCACAGCCGACGTCCTCCTCAGGTCTGCTCTCGGTTGAGTAGGCTAGTCTAAAGCAGGCCAGGCTGGGAGTGCAGATGGACGGTGCTGGGGATGAGTGGAGTGATGAAGTGGCGAGGGGCTGCTCGCGGGCGCTGGGGCAGGTGGACGGTACTGGTGGAGGGAGCGACGATGAGGACAGCGACGAGGACCTGCTGGACGTGGAGGAGGAGCCGGCGGGCGGGAAGCGGAAGCCTGCCGAGGAGGAGGAGGATGATGAGGAGGAGGACGCCGCCGCCGCCCCTGAGACAGAGGAAGGGGTTTGCCGTCTTTGGCCCCCCAACTGCTCTCAGCTCAATCCCTACTGGGCACATAGGAGCCGTTGAACAGCGACGATGATGAGAAGGATGCGGATGAGGACGAGGCCCTCTTCGACTCTGAGAACACCATCGTCTGCCAGTTCGACAAGGTCCACCTAACCTCTTCACGGGCCCAGACCAAACTCACCTGCTAGAAACTCCAGGTGCAGCGAATCAAAAACAAGTGGAAATTCATCCTGAAAGACGGGGTGATGAACATCGAAGGCAGAGACTACGTCTTCACCAAGGCCACCGGAGAAGCCGAGTGGTAGTCGTCTGCTTTTTTATTTCCTTCCTTGCCCTTTTGTGTATCATTTGGCCAATGTTGGCCCAGTCAAAAATTTGCCTACATGCTCTTCTTTTGGCGCAATTGCTGGTGGCAGTGATACGCTTAGGGTGCCATTTTATTTCTGGGGACGCGGTGATAAAACCTTTTTTGGCTAAATAATACACGCAAGCTAAAAATCATAGTAATTTTTCAGCAGCAATGGATGATTGGGGCCAAATTGAGCGTATGAACAAGTCTGCCTGAAGAAATCAGTGTCTGAAGAGGAGTTTCGCATAGCGTAATACCGAGCAAAGCAACAGTGGAAAATGTTTTATTCACAGCGCTCGCGGAATTCTCGCAGGGTTCTTTATTGGCACCCACAATCACGTTTACACCCATTCATTTGAAATTTTACATTGGGGTAAGGAAGATTAGGGTGCCTGTGGTGTTTATGCACCACAAAAAGTGTTTATTGATCGAACACCAGCATTTGAAGACAGGTACTGGCTGTTTAGGCTTCAAGAATTAGAGTGATTAGTGAGAATAATAAAATGATGTAGTTGTGGGAAGTCGAAGGGAAAGTAGAATGCAAAAAAAATAATGTATTCAAGATAATCGGTATAAATCAAACTTCTTAGTCACATCGCGCACTATTCTAAATAGATTAATAATTAGACTAAAACAAGTGTATGTGATACCAAAGCCTTCAAAGCGATTAAAGCGATTAAAGATACAACTCATTCCAAGAAGGTAAATCTTGGCAAGGTAAATAGAGGAAGAATAGATCTGGCGACGATAACAGCCAGGTTTATATAGGTCAGTTCGATCCAGTAATGTCAATGCTGGGGGACTTAAGAGCAGTGATGTTAAGCTGGGAAAATAGCCCTGCAGATATAAGATTCCGCATATAAAATTTGCTACAGGAAAAGATAAGATTAGATAAGATACAGATATAAATTTTCAACTTTTTTCATTTTTTGCTCATTTTTGGTCATTTTCTTGCTCATGACGCTTTTGAATGCTTTGAAACAGCTCCCTAAGGGACAAAATGATAAAATTTGCAACAAAATTGCAAAGAAAGTCTAAAAATTTTCAAAAAAAATTTTGAGCAAAAATTTTTCAAAAAAATTTTGAAAAAAAAAATTTTAAACAAATTTTTTTTTAAAAATTTTTGCAAAACTGCATTAAAAAGCCTTTCACTTAGCCATTGTACAGCAAAAGATTAGACCAAAAACACTAGAAGATATCGCGGATACCCGATAACTGGAAATATATCTGTTTCCAGTTTGGGAGATGCTCCTGGAAAAGATTTCGCGGATAAAAAAAGTCAAAAATCGTTTCCGATACGACTAAACGGATAAGAAACTAGATATAAATCTTTTTTCCAGTAACATCACTGCTTAAGAGGCAGTTTTTGAGAGCAGCAAGAATCGGCCGGACATAAATTTTTTGACCCCCCTTTTTTATTGCAGATTCTGAATTTCCATACAATTTTATGTATCTCTACCAATTTTGGGCGAAAAATACTGAAAATTGGGCTCGCTACAGCTCCAAACGTGAAGGGAGGGCGAAAATTTGCCAAAATTTGAGTTTTAGCGAGTTCAACATACATTTCTGGCAATTTCTAGGTATTTTACACCCAACATATTAGCATTATGGGTATCGATCGAAAGCTAACAATCTTGCCGACCTGCCTATGCCCTTGGTTTGTTCCCAATAGGCACCTGAATCGAAAAAACTTTCACTAACTAGCTGATTACCAAAATTTGAATTTTTCCATTTTTGTCAAAAATTGCCATTTTCATGCCCTTAACTTACCTATTCGGGTAAATGACTATCATTTTTGAAATCCTCGTGTAATTTTCGTCTAGAAAATGATGAGAAATCTTCCAAAAAGAGATGTACCAAAGGAAAAAAAATCACTTTTGTAAGCCACAGTCAAGAATGGCCCCATGTTATAACATAGGGCACTTAGGCGAAGGTGCAATTTTTGTACTAAAAAACTTCCTGCTCTTCTGTAGGTCAATATTTCTCAATTTCCTTTTGTGAACTTACTTATTTAGGCATTTTGCAAATATTTATGAAGAAAAACATTTGGTTTTACATGGCAATTTTGGAAAAAGACCCAAAAATCGAAGACAGGTCAAGAATTGGCCCTATGCTACAACATAGGCAAAAAATGACCGAAAAATTTTTGGTCTTGAATTTTGATTCTAATGGCCTAACTCGATACTGCTGCCTCATATACACCAGAAAATGTCATTTTTGTGACCCATTTTGATGAATTTCGAAGTTTCATACATTGGGTTTTTATGACCAGCTTAGGGTCACACTGTGAGAAAAATTGTAAAAACCAAATTGTAATATTCATCAAAATGGGTCACAAAAATGACATTTTCTGGTGTATATGAGGCAGCAGTATCGATTTAGGCCATTAGAATCAAAATTCAAGACCAAAAATTTTTCGGTCATTTTTTGCCTATGTTGTATCATAGGGCCAATTCTTGACCTGTCTTCGATTTTTGGGTCTTTTTCCAAAATTGCCATGTAAAACCAAATGTTTTTTCTTCATAAATATTTGCAAAAGGCCTAAATAAGTAAGTTCACAAAAGGAAATTGAGAAATATTGACCTACAGAAGAGCAGGAAGTTTTTTAGTACAAAAATTGCACCTTCGCCAAAGTGCCCTATGTTATAACATGGGGCCATTCTTGACTGTGGCTTACAAAAGTGATTTTTTTCCTTTGGTACATCTCTTTTTGGAAGATTTCTCATCATTTTCTAGACGAAAATTACACGAGGATTTCAAAAATGATAGTCATTTACCCGAATACGTAAGTTGAGGGCATGAAAATGGCAATTTTTGACAAAAATGGGAAAATTCAGATTTTGGTAATCAGCTAGTTAGTGAAAGTTTTTTCGATTCAAGTGCCTATTGGGAACAAACCAAGGGCATAGGCAGGTCGGCAAGATTGTTAGCTTTCGATCGATACCCATAATGCATAGGTTGGGTGTAAAATACCTAGAAATTGCCAGAAATGTATGTTGAACTCGCTAAAACTTAAATTTTGGCAAATTTTCGACCTCCCTTCACGTTTGGAGCTGTAGCGAGCCCAATTTTCAGTATTTTTCGCCCAAAATTGGTGGAGATACAAAAAAAT
Organism: Ptycholaimellus sp. GST1_10; assembly: GCA_030248095.1. Taxonomy (NCBI): domain Eukaryota; kingdom Metazoa; phylum Nematoda; class Chromadorea; order Chromadorida; family Chromadoridae; genus Ptycholaimellus; species Ptycholaimellus sp. GST1_10. Next base: position 23,782 of record JASANA010001320.1, on the reverse strand, counting down.
TGTATGGAGATTCAAAATCTGCAATAAAAACGGGGGGTCAAAAAATTTATGTCCGGCCCCCCTTGTAGGATTCGTGTTACTACCAAAAACCGGGTCTTAAATCTTAACTGCTCCATTCTGGATTTCAACTATTCAGTCACTCTCCAAAAATTTATGTTTCTAGGCTAACCAAATTTGAACATCAACAAGACTAACATTTTTGGTATAAACAGAAAAAAATCAGTTATAAATAAAAAAATTCATCAATTTGAAAATTTGAAACTCGCGAAAATCGGCGTTTTACTAAGATAAACTGAATTGAGCGCAAAAAAGCAAAATTTTATTCTTGTCAGGAGAAGATATTCGTATTTCGGAATCCAACCATGCCTTCTTTCTGCCACAATTTCCTTTTGATTTTCGCCAAATGAGCTACTATCTGTTTTCTTGGAGAGAGTCAAGAGCTTTACTGGCAAAATCAATTGATGTTTCAGAAATATGAAGAAGCATAGGTCTATGATTTTTCAATTAAATCTGCAGAATTTTGCCAATAAGATCCATATTGGTGGAATCTTGAAGCGAGGCCACGCATCTCGTGGCGACATACCTTATTTTGCAGACAGTAGAGTTTTCTGCCTGTTTTTCCTTTTTTCTTTCAATTGTGAGTTTAGCAATATTTTTCCTTTGGCAAAGTGTCTTTGTATTATAGCCCTCAAAATAAATTCAGTAAAGAGCTATCAGGAAGTAGGCACCCCCATTTAGCGCTCAAAAACTGAGCTTGCTTTTATTCGCTTCAGCATTAGCTAGAGACTTATAGTGGGCAATCGATTTTGGCTCAAAGAGAGAAACGAAATAGGTTTCTTAGAGAACTTAGATTTTATGCCACGATACAAGTAGTCCCTAGCCAGTTTCGAACCTGAATTTCGCAGCTGAAATTAAAAATATAAAATCATAAAATATAAAATGTAAAGCAGTATTTTTCGCTCGCTTTGCTGCTAAAGAAATTTGACTTGGAGAGGAGGGAAATAATAGATCTGAGCCCTGGCGAAGCTTGGCTTTGGTTGAGGCAAGATTGCAGCTGAGACGGGAAATTGGGTGGAAAACTGAGCCTGCCGGAAAACAAATCGGAGAACGGCGAAATGTGCATGCTCCTCGGCTACTGCCACGGTAACTCGACCTCTAAAAGTTGCATCCTTGCCGGTTCGCTACTTTGTATGTTTTGTTTCAATTCGTTTTGGCAAACGATTTGAAAGATATTTTCTTACGTTCTGAATCCCTAAGAGTTTGATCTCCTGATGGAATGCTTAGAACCTGTCTGCTTCTTGCAACGTTTTTGTTGAGGCTAAATTGGAAACATTATACAATCAGCATAATTCTTGGACTGTTTCTTTCTGGCATGAGACGAGACATCTAATATCAAGAGCGAATTCAAAGCTGAAATGTTAATGATGCATTCTATTCAGCCATTTCTAGTCCCGAAAAACTCTAGCCCATTTTTTCGGTCTTAGCCGGGAGCGGAATGAAGTTGGAAAGGTGATCATGTGCCTTTCTCCTGCTCAGATCCATTTCCAGCCTTGATTGGCCTCACAAAGCACGTTTGCACAGTCTATGATGAGCCTAGACTGCCAAGTAGTCGTTAGATTGCGGAAGCACTGGCCTGGCCCCTGGCATATGGGGGGCTTAAGCTGGTGCTGGGCAGAAGAAGCGAAGTGGCAAAGACGGGCTTGAATAGGCGCGCAAATTGGGCGCTTCCACTGCCAGCTTCCGTTGCAAGGCCGCCGCTGTCTTCTCAGGGCCGCTCCTGAGGGCGGGAAGCATGGAGGGAGGGAGAGGCGGCGAGGGTCAGAGGCGATTAGCGGGCCAATTTGCGGCCTCAGCCATGCCTGCCTGCCTCCAATTTGCCCTCATTTAAGCCTCGCCAAGCGTTCAGTTTGTGCATGCTGCAGAGGAGGGAGCAGAGGTGGAGGGTGGAGTAGAAGAGGAGAGTTTCTCTGCCGACCTGCCTGGGGCCACCCGCGGGGAGCAAGCAGCTTTCCGCGGCCACTGGGAAAATCATTAAGCAGGATCCGCCCCTCCCCAAGGCCTCCAACGCCCCCGCTATGCTTCGGCCGAAAACAGAGCCTAGTTCACCTCTCCATTTCCTGTCCTCCCCCCCCCCCTCCTTCCACCCCCACCGCCCCCTTTCCCTCCTCATCTTCGCTCACTTTTGGCACACAGCCTCCGTTTTTTCCGCCAGCCCTCTGGATAGGCGCTGAGGCTGAGACCTTTAGCTAAGCTAATGATGTCTCTGGCTCCTTTTTCTGTTTGGAAAGTCTCTGGTCTTACGAAAGTGTGCAAAAATCGGGGGGCCAAGCACGGGCGGATTTAGGGGTGGGGGGAATAGGGGAATCCCCCCCCCCGAAATTTCCAGGAAGGGGGAACATTTTCTCCCTCCCCCAGTTTTAAGGACTTATTGAAAAAATTTTGGACCCAATTACCCCCCCCCCCCCCTCCCCCGAAACAAAACTCTATATCCACCCTTGGGGCCAAGGGTGGCAATGTGAGAAGGAGATGTAGGAGGAGAGGTTTTGGGACTGGGATCGGAGGAGAAAGCTTGTCAGTTGTCTGCTTCTGCTCATCATTCTCGCCTGCTCTCTCTCATTGGCCAGGGCGAGCAGGAAACAGGCGGTCTGAGGCCTGGCCCGGAAGATGAGGCTGACATCATCCACACGACACCAGCCCTTTTCACCTCCTTTCCCTCCTAGCTCTCTTTATGGCTACACAGGAATCCTTCCCTTGTCTTTCCCAGTCCCACCCACAATTCCCACCCATTATTTTTCCATGTCTTTTGAGCTGAGGATAATCTGCGGGCATTCACGCACATGCTTGATTGATAGTGCAGCAAATGCGCGGGCGAACCTTTTGCATTTTGCACGGTTTCTAGCTAAGTTCTAGCGCGCTTTTTGGAGTCGGGAACAGGGTAACACCGGGCATCTGCAACGCGTTGTCTGCCTCGGGGGGTTATGAGCATGGATTATGAGTGCCAGCCTTGTTAAAGATACTGGCACATCATCCTCCATGTTATTAGGGACCCCGATATGCCTTGCTAGAGTTTCGCCTCAAACGCATTCAATATCATGGATTAATGGTCATATTTAAAGCCTGTCAAGGTACAGGCTCATCCATCAAACATGAAGCGCTCACGTTTTTTTTTACAGCAAAATGGTGTCTAGTGGCTCTGGAAGTCTCATTCCAATGGGAGAATAAAGTTTGATCTTTTCTTGATAATTTCACCAAAAATTATGTAAAAAACTATATTACGGGGTCATCCATGATTCAGAAGCTTCCAAGCAAACTTTAGCTGTCAACAAATGAGTGGGGTTCTAGCAGGCGAAGCATGCTAGGCGAAGCGTAGGGGCCGTAGCACCCGTGCCTGGAGGCCGGAGGAGCTCTGGCGCCCTGCCCGGAGCGGCGGGCGGCCAAGGCCCGCTTAAGCAGTTACCCCATTTTTCGTCCGAATTCCGCATATATATATATATATATATATATTTATCTTATATAATACGCGTGATGCCATTTTGGGAGGGGTATCGGCGCCACCTGGATTCTTTAGTTATCTTGGCATATAATAGCTCTACGTTTGGCTTTTGACGAGTTATTCAATATTTTTTGGGTTGCTCCATGCATGGAAAAATTTTAAATTGTGAAATAATTGAAAATGTGGCGATTTTTGCCATTTTTGGACATTTTTTTACTTTGAAACTTCATAGCTCCTTCATTTTTTAACTTTTGCTGTCGGACTTTTTTTTAAATCAAAGCTACAACAATTCTGCATTTAATCCAATGATTAATTTTCAATGTTTTTTTTGTAAAATATTTGAAAAAAATGATTTGACTGATGTCAATTTTTCGATTTTTGACCTACCCAGGAGTCTGATGTATTTGAGATGAATCAAGTAATACTTCAAGGCACGATTGCGACAGCATTTATTCCATGAAATGCGAAAGATGAGCAAGACATTGAGTGTTAACACCTCAAGTTCTTTGAGACTTTTATGCTGTGTTGTGGCTGGAAATGCCACGATGAAGTAATGGGTCTCATTGTGCCTAAAATTATTGTGCCTAAAATTGTGCCTATCTGAAAATTATTTTGTCTGAAAAGTAATTATACTCGAGGGATATACATTACTGGCCACATAACTTTAACTAAATCGGTGGCCGCGCGTTGCGCGGCCACTGACCTATATTACTAGTATATATATATAAATAGTACCATCGGCGAGCCGAAAGTAAGCTCTTTTCTCCCACAATATCAGTTGACCCGAGTGTAAAGCCAAGGAAATTTCCCTACTACTAGTGGAATCTGCTTTGGGGCATTTGCATTTTGTTTTCGCGCGCAGTTCAATAACTCTTTTCATGCGCGCTCAAACAAAATACAAGTGACACAGCAGTATTCCACTAGTAGTAGGGAAATTTCCTTGGCTTTACACTCGGGTCAACTGATATTGTGGTAGAAAAGTGCTTAATTTCGGCTCGCCGTTGGTACTATTTATTTCCTCAACTTTTTAACATGCAAAAATAAAATTGTGTCAATTTATGTTTATTTTTCTATTTTTGGTTATATATCTAGTTTAAATTATATTTTATAAATAAATTATAAACAAATAAATAAATTTATTAAAAAACTATAACAAAATTAAATGTAGGCTTGGAATTGCTTTTTAAACAAGCGCTGCGATCCTGAGCGCCCTCATAGCAGCCGTGTGCAAACTTCCAGCGTTTACGCCTTTTCTCAGTCAGATTTCCAAATAAATACGAAGCGTCGGACCACCAGAAAGAGCAGACAAAACTCTTCAGTGGAGCCTTCGGGGGCGACAGCGTCAGCAAGGCCAACCTCTTCCGCGGGGAGGAGGACAAGGGCACGGCGCTCGTCAAGGAGAACCTGGACAACTCCAGCGGGATCAAGGGCGGGATGGACTTCAAGCAGGACGGCTCCGAGCAGCTCAACCTCGCCTAGAACGTCTACAAGACCCCCTCAATTCCCTCTCCTACAACCCCAGTCCTAGAACGGAGCACTATTCCGTGGACTTCCCCAGCTTCTTCAACTTCCGCATTCCCTTCCCGAACCTTCTCTCCAGCCCCCCAGCGTAGACTGCTGACGTCAGCACGCGCAACAACTGCCCCGCCCTCCTCTCAACCTCCTACAAACCTCCAACACCAACCTCATCATCTCCCGCATCAACAGCCCTCTTTAGGGCTCGGGATCAGAGACAAAGTTCCAAAAAGTCCTCTTCAGGACTAACTCAGAAACTTGGTCAAGATGGGGGAGGTGGCTCCGAGGACGGCGTACCGGTTCAAGGGCCCGTGCGACGCGGCCTGCGAGCTGGGGCACCAGCGCCAGGATGGACACAGCGCCTACAAGCTCCTCTGCACCGACTGCGGGGTCACCGTCTGCAGGAGAGCAAGCGACGACGCCTACAGGCCACCGGGGAGCTGCAGCATGGCAGTGTGGAGAGCGCTGGAGCAGGCGACGCTGGACGCAGTTCAAGCTCATCAAGCCTGGCCCAGGATCACCTGCCACACCTGCATGGACGACGCCGGCGGCTACGTGGACTCCATCCGCACCCAACTCACCCAACTAGGCCTCTGGGAAGAGGAGGAGGGCTTCGCGGTTGCCTACAATCCAGTCCATGCTCTTCACCATACACAGGCGAGAGCGGCAGCGGACGATGGAGACTCCGACGCGGAGGAGGAAGGGAGTGAGGATGCAGAGGAAGAAGAGGAGGAGAACGGGGAGGAAGGTGCCGCCGAGCCTGAGCCCGAGCGCCAGGCCCCAGACGGGGGAGGCGAGCAACTCGCCCCACCTCAAGCCCCAGATGCTCACCAGCTAAACCAGCAACCAGGTCAGCCTCCAGCACCCCTAGCTCAAGGCGGGCTCGAAGATGGGGGCCAAGAGCTACTACGGCGTCAGCTAGCAGAAGCAAGGGCGGAGATTCAGCAAATGCGGCGGATGGAGGAGGAGAGGCGCCTTCAGGAGGCCATCGAGAGAGCAAGGGAGGCCGGGGTCGATGACAGCTTCGGAACAGCGCTGAGTGAGCAATCGCTTCAGCTACGAGAGCCCGCTCGGCCGCTTCGACGCCGGGAGCCTCAGCGACCACCTCCACCTCCGCCTCCACGTTCACCTCCACCACGGACACCTCCAGCAGGGCCTTCAAGGACAGCAGGAGCGGCAACGGGCGCGGCATCCGACATCACTAGCGTCATCGCACCCATACTCCAAGTCATCTCCGACACACTCTCCAACAACTCCAGACACGGCTACGATCCAGCTAGGCCTAAGTTGACCAAGTTGGAACCCAAGCTCACCTTCTTCGACGGCAGCGACATCAGCCTGTATCGGCGCTGGAAAGAAGAGTTCCAGTACCTGGTGGTGGAGAATCGCAGCCTCAGCGACAACGCCCGCTTCCAATACCTTCTCAACGCTCTCAAAGGTTCAGCAAAGGCCAAGGTCTACCACCTGAGCGCCGCAGACCCCGGCAGCTGGCTGGAGGCCAACCAAATCCTGGACGAGACCTACGGGGACCAGGACGCCAGCAAGGCAGTGCTGTACGGGAAGCTGGCCAACCTGCGCAACGTGGACGAGAAAGGCATCGGGGACTTCTACGACAAGGTCGCCGTCATCACCACCGAGCTGGAGCGCCAGGGCATCGCCAATCTCGACGACACCGTCTACCAGGTCCTGCCACGGCTTCCCTACTCTCTCCAGGAGCGGCTCCGGAGGGCCAGGCTTGAAAAGGGGCTCTCGTCAACGCCCACGATGAAGGAGTTCATGAAATGGCTGCGGCTAGAGATCCAGATTCGAGGCCACTGGCCAACCAGCGAAGGCGGGAAGAAGGAACAGAAGGAACAGAAGGGAAAGAAGAAGGATGAAGAACAAGAGCCCTCCCAGCCCTACACCAGCGTCAGTCTAGCGCAAGGCACCGAAGAAACAAAGAAAAGCGGTGGGGGAAAAGAGGCAAAGTCCCAGGGGAAGGGGAAAAGAGGCGCAAAAGGCCCAAGCTCAAAAGCTACCCCTCCCTGCCCCTACTGCGAAGGCCCACACTGGGCGAAGGCCTGTAAGGCGGAGATGGACGTGAAGGCGAAGAGGCTCAAGGTGAAGGAGAAGAAGTTGTGCTACAACTGCCTCAGTGACAAGCACGGCGTGGCCAACTGCACCAGCGACAAATCCTGCACCGTCTGCAACCGCAAGCATCACTCCACACTCCACGAGGATCGCAGGGTGGGCTTCACGGCAGCCCAGGGGACGGAGGAGAGCGAGGAGGAGGACGAGAGCCACGCCTGCGCCACCTCCATCGGCCACGGCGGCAAGGCCACGGACATCACCATCCTCCCCTACTTCTCAACCCTCGCCTACAGTCCAAGGAGTGGAGAGGGGAAAGAGGTGCTGGTGCTCATGGACGGGTGCAGCGACGTGAGCTGGGTGAACGAAGAGCTGGCAGAAAAGTTGGGACTGAAAAGGGGGCCAGAGTTTGTGACGAACGTGTCGACAGCGCAAACGAGCGAGAGAAGGAGGTGTTGGACGACGGAGGTGGAGCTGGAGCTGAGGCGTCGGGACGGAGACCGGCTGGGCCTCACCGCACGCACCACCAGGGCAGTCACCGGCGAACTCGGCGTCGGCGGATTCACCGTCAAGGGCAGCCTCCTCAACGGCAAATTCACGAACAAGCCTCCTGCAGTGATGGAGCGAAGGAAGGTAGATCTGCTGCTGGGGGCGGACTATCTGGAGCAGGTGACGGGGCCAGAGGCAGCGAAGGCAACGGCGCTGACCAAGCACTTGACAGCGGTGTCTACGGCCTTCGGGCGGGTGCTAAAGGGGCGCATCGAGTCCAAGCTCATCAAGACCAACTCTACCTACACCTCCAACGGCTTCTCAGCCTGCTGCCAGCAGGTGGAAGAGGAGGGATTGGAGGAGGCGGTGCAGAGGATGACGGACCTGGAAACGTTGGCTTTCAAGCCGGCGGTGGAGGAGACGGCGGGGGACGGGCGGACGGCCGCCCTCCTCAGCACTCTGAAGCGGGACCAGGACGGGCGCTACGTGGTGCGCCTTCCGTTCAAGTCCGACGCCGCCGCCCTCACGAGCGATTTCAAGGCCGCCTTCAGCAGGACAAAGCGAGTCCACGACAAGCTGACGGTGGAGGGGCGCACGGCCTACTACGCCGCCTTCTACGAGCTGGTGGAGCACGGCTACCTCGAAGAAGTCCGCTCGGCTCCGCCTCCAGGTCATCTAGTCCATCACCTCAGTCACTTCGGAGTGAAGAAGGAGGAGAGCGAGACTACGAAACTGCGGCCGGTGGTGAACGCGAGCGCCAAGGGCCAGAGCGGCTTCAGCCTCAACGACCTACTCGAGACCGGGCCCGACCTACTCACCAGCCTCCTCAGCCTGCAACTGCGACTCCGCTGCTACTGGGGCGCCTTCTTCTCGGACGTGCGCAAGGCCTTCTACCAGATCCGCATCGCCGACGAGGACAGAGACGCCTGCCGCATCATCCTGCCCAAGTCCGTCGACAAAGAGCTCACCAGCGACAACTTCCAGGTGTACCGCTTCACAAGCCTCATAATGGGAAGTACATCCAGCCCCTGGATCCTGCTCGCCTGCATTGGGGACTTGGCCAGAGGGGAGGCGGAGAGGGTGGAGGAGGGGAGCGGGACCGGGAACGGGCTGACGGCAGCGCAGCTGCGAGCCATCCCGGGCGCCACCTACATGGACAACGTCCTGGGCGTCTTCGACTCCGTGGAGGAGGGACGGGCCCTCGCCAACGGCTACCGCGACACCTTCGCCACCGCCGGCATGGAGCTACGCGAGTTCGGCAGCGCACAGAAGGCCGCTCTCAAGGACCTCCCAGACTCAGCCTGCCACAAAGGGACAAGCATCCGAGCGCTGGGACTCGTCTGGGACCTGGAGAAGGATCGCCTCAGCATCGCTCCGCCCAAGCTCAGCTCACTGCAAGCTCAAGACAGCTACTGCAAAAGGGACCTGCTGGCCGCGGGGGCCCGGGTGTACGACGTGTACGGGTACTACGTGCCCATCCTACTCCAAGCAAAGCTCTTCTTCAGAAGGCACGGGCTCAAGATGAAAAGGTGGAATGAAAAGCTGGACGGGGCGCTGGTGGACGAGTTCAAGGACGTGGTGCAGCAGCTGGCCGGCCTCGGGGACCGGGTCATCGACCGCCGCCTCCTCATCGACAGGACCAAGCCCTGCGAGCTCATCATCTGCTCCGACGCCAGCAACGACGCCTTCGGCTTCATCCTCTATCTCAAGCAAGGTCCTCTCATCAGCTTCCTCTACGCTAGAAATCGCCTAGTGGGGACGCATACGGGAACAAGGGTGACAACGCCGCGAACGGAGCTCTGGGCCGCCTTGGCCGGAGCCAGGGCCGGGGACAAGATCAAGAAGCTACTCAAGGACCACCTGCAGTTCTCCAACACCTACCTCTTCACCGACAGTCAAATCGTCTATTGGTGGATAAAAAGGCAAGAGCGACTGGCAAGGCCGTACGAGAAGCGGCGCGTGGACGAGCTCCTCACCTACCTGCCCAGCATCAACGTCTTCTACATCCGCACCAGCGAGAATCCAGCCGACTTCACCACTCGCCCTCTTTCATCCTCAGCTCTCACCAGCGAGCACCTCTACTACAATGGTCCTAGCTGGCTCCAGTTGAACAAGGAGGAGTGGCCGGAGGAGACAAGGGAGGTGGGGGAGCAGCCGGAGGAGTACGCGGAGGGGACGCCGCCGGGGAAGAGAGCGCGGAAGAGCAGGAACGGGGAGTGCGCGGAGAGGGGGGAGACGGGCGGGACAGAGGATGGCTTCGCAGCACCTTCAATCTCCGCCACCCCACGCCCAGCCCGCTCAACTCCAAAGACACGGGGCGCCGCTCGAAGCAGGCCCAGCGCCTCCGCCAGACTCAGCTCTACCCCAAGCAAAACAAAAAAGGGGCCCCCCTCACGTCGGGAAGAGGAGGGGCGCGAAGAAGAGGCTGAGGGAGCAAAAGAGGCCCTAGGCCCACGGGACATAGTCCTGGAGCCCCGACGCACACCTGGTGAATCAAAAGAGGTAGATGAAGCAAAAGAGGCCCAAGGCCCACGGGAGAGCATCCTGGAGCTCATCAAACCCAAATCATTCAAATTCTTGGTCAATGTGATTGCAAGAATGAGGAGATGGAGGACGAGAAAGAAGGGAGAGAGAGGGGGAGCGACGGTGACGGGAGAGGAGAGGGCGGAGGCGGAGAAGCTGATCGTGGGCGAGCTCCAGCTCAACCTCAGCAAGCAGCAGATCAACGCGCACAACGCCATCAAGGACGGCGACGGACTGCTCAGGGCCAAGGGACGCCTACCGCTCGACTCCAGCCCCTACCTCATCCCTCCACACCCAGTCACCTCTCTCCTCATCCACCAGTACCACGGCATCGGAGCGCACTTCGGCCTCAACTACACCGTCTCGCTCATCCGCACCAAGTACTGGATCCCACAGCTTCGCAAGCTCTGCGGCAAGGTCCTCAACTCCTGCTACCTCTGCAAACGCCTCAAGGCCCGCCCGCTCAAAGCCCCGCCTCATGGGCCCCTGCCGGGAGCCCGCCTACGCATCATGGAACCGCCCTTCTCATCGGTCACAGCCGATCAACTGGGCCCCTTGGAGATGGAGGTGGGCGGGAAGACGGTGAAGCGCTGGATCTTCGTGGCCATCTGCAACTGCACGCGCGCCGTCTACCTGGACATCCTGCACAACTACTCCACCGAGGCCGCCGTCCACTGCTTCAAGAGGTTGTGGAGCTGGAGAGGAGTGATGACAGGAGAGGTGTTCGTGGACAGCGCGACGGCGTTCGTGGGCGCCGCCAACCAGCTCGAGAAGGAGGCAAACGGGGAGTACAAGTTCGTCTTCCGCTTCGGAGCGGTACGGGCACCCTGGGCGCAGGGAGGGGCAGAGAGGATGGTGCGTACGGTGAAGGAGGCGGTGCGAGTGCTGCTGTGGGGACGCAACTTCGGGGAGGAGGACATTCGGACGCTCCTGGCCCGACTCACCGTCATCATCAACAACCGCCCACTGACCTACCAAGCTTCCAGCCTACAGGATCTCAAACCTCTCACACCTACCGACCTACTCATACCAGGCTACAAGCCACAGCCCTATCTGCTCCAACGGCTCCCGCCCCCTCAAGGCCTACCAGCCCGAGCTCTTCGACATCGTCTCCAGCTCCAAGCCAAGGCCCTAGCTCAAGCACAACAGCGCTGGGGGAAGGAGTACCTGCAGCTACTGCGAGAGAGGGATGCGTACCAGGCGAGCGGGCGGGGAGAGGACGCGGAGTGGAAGGTGGGAGACGTGGCCCTCTTCGATGACGACTCCAGACGCTCCGACTGGCGCCTCATCCGACTACTCCAGCTACACCCGGGCCCTGATGGACGCCTACGCTACGTGACAGCCAGGATGGGCACTGGGAGGGAGAGCAAGTACCCGGTCAAGAAGCTCGTGCGTCTGGAGGTGGGCGAGGAGGCCGTGGAGACGGAGGTGAACGACTCCAGCCACGCCCACGACACCTTCAGCCTCTACTCCGGCTCCGGAATCGCTGGAGGGTCCCTGTGGTAGCTCCGGCTATCATATACCCTCCACTTGCGGTGATGAAATCCTCTCGCTGAGTCCCATGCTGGGTGGTGTGAGGATTGAGATAAGGAGGAGCTGGAATGCGGTGGGCGGAGCGTGGATGGAATGCAAGACAACGGCGCGGGGCGAGGGTCTCTGGCCAGGGACCACCCAGACTGCCGCCTGCAAACACTTCCTCCTACCACCTCCCGACACTGCTGACCCATCAACATTCCTTCTGCTACACTCAACGCCTCAACTCCATTTCTCAACTTTCAACTGTTCCCATCCCTTCTTCTAAGAATTGGCTTTTTGTGCTATTAGACTCCAAATCCCATTTCGCCAACCTTCTTGCCAAATCTCTCGCCTTCTCTGCCAATCGAACCTCCCTTGACCCTTAGGCTCAATCGTTATGCAGAGTTGGACGAATCCAGGAGTGCCTCTTGCCCCTGGGTCCGAGTGTGTGAATTCCACTCGCCCTCTGCTACGAAAGAGCTAGAGGGGAAAGTGGGGGGTGAGCGGTGGAGTGGGGGCGGGTGGGGTGAGGGGAAGGTGGAGGGGAGGAGGAGGAGCATAGGCAGCCCCCGCTCATTTGCGCCTCCCAGCCTTTCCGTCCCACTTGCATCCTTTTGCTACAGCCTAATTTTCTATCCCTTCGCATCAATTGCTCCCAAAAACTTTTCTATCTCTTTGCATCGACTGCTCACAAAACTTTTCCAATACTTTGATCATGTTACTCGCAGTGCATTTCTCTGCCCCTTTGGCCTACTCAAAACTTGCCTTATCCATTGGGTCGCTTTATAGGATTGTTAGTTTTAGACTAGCATTAGAGCTGCAGTTTTCACTGTTCAGCTATTGATTTCGGTCCTGCTTCTTTGTGGCCGGGCAGAATGTAGGGGGTTGGTGTTGATGGGGCGGGTGCCGTGAGCGCCGCGTCGCGCCGTGGGGGGGCCCGCGTCGCGCTTTTCTTGCGGTCCAAGAGAAGGGCGGGCCCGGAAGGGGGGGAAAAGACGGTGGGAAGGGGGGGTGGGGGCGGGGTCGCTCTGTTGCGCGGCCAAGCTTGGGCGCCTCGTCTTTTTTTGGTTTGGGTGGGGGCCCGGGGGAGGGGGGGGAAAATTCCTGAAGAGGGGGGGGGCGCGGGCGTCTCGCCCGCTTGCGGGGGGTATCTGTCCGTTCGCGGCCAGTACTCCGCGGTTTTTTAATAAAATTGGCTGATTTTTTGCATGAAAGTCCGTCTGGGTGGTGGCTTGGGGCGTTTTTTTGGGATCGACGCCATTTTGATTGGTTATTGATTTATGGTCGAAAAACCTCGAAAATGGAGACCTTGAAATTCGAAAATTGTTCGAAAAATTAAATTTTACTTGTATTAATTATTGATTATTATTTAGATTGTTGTTTATCATTTAAATGCCTCAGAAACCCAAAATTGACCAATATCAATTTGTTACTGATTACTTTTGTTTGAGTCACTTCAATTTTTCTTGAGTTCCCTATTGTTCATTACATTGCTTAACAAGGTAAACAAGGCCGCGCATCTATTGGCTATAGCCGATATTTCCTTGTTTCTGGAAAAATTATAGAAAAGTTCAAAGTTTATTTTCCGACTGAGATGAGATTCCCAGATCCATTTATAACCATTTTACAAAGTGAGCGATTCCTGTTACATGGATAATCCTGCATTACAGAAGAGCAGGTTTAGCAATTTAATAATTTCAGATAAAATAAAGCGATTGAAAAACAGACAGTACCAATAAGCAAAAGCCTTTAGACAACATTTGTGCTTACTGAAATCTGCATCAGTTCATTCCGTGCGATGCTATTTCTAACCCTTTAAAGGCAGACTGCACAACATATTGCTACGAGAAATTGAACCAAATTCTTTCAACGGCAAGGAACTATCAAAGTCTATTCCTTTGCCTTGGCCAAAACATTAACACTAAATTCCAACATTGCGACTCGATTTTGCGTCTTTTATCGGCATTTTTGAAGGGAATAATTCAAAAAGCTAACCTACACTTTTACACACTAAAATAAAAACCAATTAAAAACAAGGTGTTCTCGGCTGTTGCCAAGATGCGCGGCCTCACCTCAAGACACCACCTAGATGAAAATTCATGGCAAAATTCAACCGATCTCAATGAAAAACCATGAATTATACATGTTCAAATTTTTGCGCGGCCGCAGGCCGCCTGCCGTGGAGGGCAGGGCAGTCAGAGCTCCGGAGGCCGGAGGGCATGGGTGCGGAGGCCCCGGAGCGTAGCCTAGCATGCGAAGCATGTTAGGCGAAGCGTAGGGGCCGTAGCACCCGTGCCCGCAGGCCGGAGGAGCTCTGGCGCCCTGCCTGAAGCGGCGGGCGGCCAAGGCCAGCTTAAGCAGTTACCCCATTTTTGCGTCCGTCTTTCCGCATATATATATATACTAGTAATATTGGTCAGTGGCCGCGCTTCGCGCGGCCACCCTTCTCATTTCTTTAATTTTTCCTTTTCTTTCCATCATTTTCATTTCATTCTTTATTCTTTTCATTCCTATACAACACATTCCCCAGAATAACTATTACCTAAACGTAAACCTAAACCTATTATTACCCAAGACCATCAAATAATATTGCTCATGAACACAGCAGAGCAAGCATCATAAATCCACAAGCTTCTGGGATCGCTGCTCGGCACTGATTCAATTAGTGATGCCTCTGTCATTGGCAACCCGCATATCCATACTAATGAATGCCTTGAAACATCAGCACCCCAAGTAGATCCCAAATCACGAAAATTGACATTACTCAAAGCGATTTTTTAGTAACATAATTTCAAAAAGTTGAAAAAGTAAGAAGCCTATTTTAACCAGAATTATTTTACCTTGAATTAAAAAAAAAGTCCGCCAAGAAAAGACAAAAATTGAATGAACAGTGAAGCTGCAAAGTGCAAAATTACCAAATTCGGCACATTTTCAATCATAATTCGTTTTAGTGAAAAAAGTGTGAGGACTATCCTACATATGTTAAATAACTCACTGAGACCTATCCAAAAAGCCATCATGTGCCAGGATTCGTTCAGAATTCGGACGGCACCGAGGTCACCCCCAAAATGGTATCACCCGTATTATATAAGATATATATATGTGTCCCTGTCGCGCTCGTACTCCGCGGTTTTTCAACGAAATTGGCGATTTTTTGCATGAAGGTCCGCCTGGGTGGTGGCTCGGGACCATTTTTTGTGCTTGGCGTAATTTTGCGTTTTTCGCCCAAAACCTAAAATTTTAATGTTTCAAAGCACCAAAAATGACAAATCACTGGTTTTTCAACAAAATTGGCTGAAATTTTGCTTGAATGTCAGCCTAGGTTTTGGCTTGGAAACTTTATTGGGGATTTGCATAATTTTGGGCTTTTTCACAAAACTTAGTTTTTTGATGTTTCAAAATAGAAACATTCATAACTCACTGGTTTTTAAATGAAATTGGCTGCAATTTTGCAAGAAGGTCAGCCTAGGTGGTTGCTCTGAACCATTATTTGGGATTTGCAATTTTTTGGGTTTTTCCCTTAAACTGAAAATTTTGATGTTTCAAAATTGAAAAAATCATTAATTCCTGGGTTTTCAACCAAATTGGATGAAATTTGCTCTTATAGCTTGAGAATAATGCTCGGAACAGAGGCCGCGCATCTTGGCGACAGCCGAGAATACTTTGTTGAAACATCAAGATTTTTGGTTTTTGACCATAAATAGAGCAATACTAAAAATTTCAAATATTTCTCTCACCAGCTTCAAGACATTACTATTTCGGACGTACATTCCACAAATCAGCTAATTTCATTGAAAAACCATAGACTTATGCATGTTCAAATTTTCGAAACATCAAGATTTTTGGTTTTGACAATAAATCGATAAATAACAAATATTTCAAAAATTCCTTTTGCCAGCTTCAAGATATTACTTTGCCGGAAGTACCTGAAAAAATTCAGCAAATTTCATTGAAAAACCAGTGATTTATGATTTTTCGTATTTTGAAACATCAAAAAATTGAGTTTTGGGCGAAATTCAAAAAATTACGCCAAGCGCCAAAAATGGTCCCGAGGCACCGCCTAGACGGACCTTCATGCAAACAAGGTATTCTCGGCGGTTGCCAAGATGCGCGGCCTCACCTCAAGACACCACCTAGATGAAAATGCATGCCAAAATTCAAAAGATTTCAGTGAAAAAACCATGAAATATACATGTTTTGATTTTTGAAACATCAAGAGTTTGGCTTTTAACTATAAATCGAGAAATACTAATTATTTCAAAAATTCCTTTTGCCAGCTTTAAGATATTACTTTCACGGACGTAGATACCAAAAATCAGCTAATTTTTTTGAAAAACCATGGACTTATGCTTGTTCAAATTTTTGAAACATCAAGATTTTGGGTTTTTGACTATAAATCAATAAATAATAAATATTTCGAAATTTCCTCTTGCCAGCTTCAAGGTATTACTTTGACGGACGTATCTGCCAAAAATCAACAAAATTCATTGAAAAACCAGTGATTTACGATTTTTCGCATTTTGAAACATCAAAAAATTGAGTTTTGGGTGAAAATCGAAAAATTTCGCCAAGCCCTAATAATGGTGCCAAGGCATAATCAAGACGGACGTTCCTGCAAAAATTCAGCTAATTTCATTGAAAAACCAATGATTTATGATTTTTTGTATTTTGAAACATCAAAAAATTGAGTTTTGGGCGAAATTCAAAAAATTACGCCAAGCCCCAAAATGGTCCCGAGGCACCGCCTAGGCGGACCTTCATGCAAAAAATCAGCCAATTTCGGTGAAAAACCGCGGAGTACGGGCCTGGGACACACATATATATATATATATATATATATATATATATATATATATATATATATATATATATATATATATGCAGAATATATAAAGACGGACGCAAAAATGAGGTAACTGGTTAAGCTGGCCTTGGCCGCCCGCCCCTTCGGGCAGGGCGCCAGAGCTCCTCCGGCCTCCGGGCACGGGTGCTACGGCCCCTACGCTTCTCCTAGCATGCTTCGCATGCTAGGCTACGCTCCGGGGCCTCCGCACCCATGCCCTCCGCTCTACGGAGCTCTGACTGCCCTGCCCTCCGCGGCAGGCGGCCTTCGGCCGCGCAAAAATCAGCCAATTTCGTTGAAAAACCGAGGAGTACGGGCCTCGGACACACACATATTGGGCTGGCGCGAGCGAGCGTTAGCGAAGTGTCAGCACCCAGCCCCTCTTTTCGACCCAGGTGTATGTTTTGAGGGTTATTGCTAGATCTTAATTTTGATAAGGCTCTAGCGCCTCAGAGGAAGCTTCAATCTTTCTGATTCTTTTTGCATTGGAAAGAGCAACATCGATTTGACTATAGTTTCTTTTTTGACTTTTGCATAAAACTAATTATTTTCCCATGAAAAATGCAAAAAACCATGTGTCCGAACTCCTTCTCCTTCTCCTTCTTCTTCTCCTTCTCCTCCGCATCTATTCAATGGACGATAGTAGGTATTCATTTCTTCCCCCCCCCCCTTCCCCTTCCCCGGGTCCCGGAGCCCCAGTTTTTATTTAATTTTAGCTCTTCACTCACGCAGTGAGTCAGACGGACCAGTGGTGTAGTGGTGAAAGCGATTGTGCATATGGATGAAATTCGAAGGTTCAAATCCTTCTCAAAAATTCATTTTTTATTTTTGTTTCTTTGAAGTTGAGAAAACAAATTGTACCATCGCCAGGCCAAAATTAATGCTATTTTCTTCCAAAAATCGACTGCCCGGAGTATAAGTTAAGAAAAATTCCTGTAAAATAAGATTTGCCAATAATTTTGCATTGTATTTTTCAATTTCGAATATTTTCTTTTTCGTCATATTTTTTAAACAATTTTTTTCCAACAATTTTTTATATATTGAATAAAATTTCAATTTCAACATATAATCAACAATATAAAATTTGTATTTATACATTTTATCCTATATTAAAAGTGGAAGAAATAACTGGTACCATCGGCAGGCCAAATTTGGGGCTCTTTTCTCCAAAATTTGCAATTGCCTCGAGAAAAAAGTCAAGGAAATACATTTCCTACTAGTGGAATCTGCTGCGTCATCTGCATTTTGTTTTTGGGCGCGCATGGAAAGAGACACTGAACTGCGCGCCAAAAACAAAATGCAAATGTCCAAGCAGCAGATTCCACTAGTAGGAAATGTATTTCCTTGACTTTTTTCTCGAGGCAATTGCAAATTTTGGAGAAAAGAGCCCCAAATTTGGCCTGCCGATGGTACCAGTTATATATATGCGGAAAGACGGACGCAAAAATGAGGTAACTGGTTAAGCTGGCCTTGGCCGCCCGCCGCTTCGGCCGCGCAATAACAATTCTATGATTCCTGTTCATGGAAAATAATATTCGCTGGGCATTCTGCTTTTATGATCGATAGGTGCTATATGTCTGAGGCTCAAAACCTGCAACCCCTGAACTCCTCAATTGTGCAAAACGCAAAAACTCCTCGTGTCCGCTCCATTCTGTCCAGTAAGGCAGTCAGGCCAGTCAGCAGGTACTAAATTGGCTTATGCAGCATAAGAAAGGTGGGTAGTAGGTGAGCGTAGGTGTGGCGTGGGTGTGGAGGCGAGGAGGCGTAAGGCAAGGAGCTTATGCATGGCCTAGTGCTGTCTCTGGAAGTGGCAGCCGCTGAACCTCTGCTCCTCAATCCCCAAACTTACCACCAGAGCCAGCAGGCAACAGGTAGCCTTACTTTTACTCACCTTTTCCTTCCTTATTAAACTCCAGTGAAGTTTCTGGCAAGCAGAGACGTGGCAGGCTCACTTAGCCTTAGCTCTTCTTCTGTAGCTAGCCGAAGAGCAGAGAGTTCCATCAAACTTTAAGCCATTGAAAACTCGCCTGAGCAGGCAGTAGAAATGGATTAATTTAGAGCTATGGCGATGAGGCGTAAATATGCGTTTAAGCATGAATGAAAAGAGGAAGTAAGCCCATCGCTCGAAGAATATCCTGGCAACCAGCTGCTGGAAGTACTTTAGAACATTTGGCCGAATATTTAGAACACCCTGTTTTAATGCATTGTACGGTTATTTCTTTTGCTTTAATCTGGACATAATTATAATCAGCTTAAAATATGCGAAAATGATGGTGAACTTTCCTATGCAAGTGTTGCTCATGATAAAAACGTGCGAAATCTCCGTAGTAAAGTTTTTTTCCCATTATAACCTGTTTCTTCGAAATTTTGGCCTAAACAAAACCTAATAGGCTTAGTTCATTTAGGCTAAACCTGAAGCCAGGGCAGCATGAGGGGAGATTGGGAAAATGATGGTTAACAAATATTGTTTTGCAGGGTGGATGGGGGCTGGGAATGGGAGCAGCCAACGGGCTCTACTGCTCAACGCCTCCGCAATCGTTAGTTTTTCGCTTCCGTCTCTCATCCTCCCACTTTCAATCTCTCCTCCTTCTAATACTTCAGGCCGCAATATCTTTACTGCCCAGCTTATTTTTTTTCTTTGCGGACGCAGCCGTGATTGCGAAAATACAGCCTTTACTGGGCCAGATTAGATTAAGCGGACCTGAAAGCGATGGCAGAAGGATGCGCCGTTATTTCTGTTTTCACGCTTTTTAGGGTTTTTGTTCAATTTTATCCATATTCGACAGGATTGTGATTCTGTTGAGCTGAGAATCATAGCAAGAGGTTGTGAAGCAAACAGGCTCCTAGCTTTTAGTTGCGGCAATTATTAGCGATTAAAACTCGTTTGGGAGTCAGTGTCGATGTTTTTTCCTTCATCTGCACGAGCAAATGAAGCTGAATGGCATCATCAAAAAGTGGTCGGAAAAATTTCGATGGTGGAAGGGGATAATGAGGGTGTCCACCGCTTGGTGGCGCCACCGTCCACCGCCACGCCCACCGGGGCGGCGGTCGAAGAATCATACGTGAAAGATAGAGCCTGCACGAACCTGAAGGAGGCCGAGCGAGTGCCGCCCGGCTTCAGCAACTTCTCCAGCCTCTTCGAGGCCTACTCCAAGGACTTCAACGCCATTGCCGCCGTCGGGGACGCCCGCGGCAGCAAACGCGCACTTTAGGGGGCCTTCTCTCAAAGGTCCCCTCTCATCCGGTTGCATCATCTTCTGTCTGGCGGCGCTTTCGAGCTGCTGCTGCCTCTTTCACAACTTCTAGGAGACTGTCGAGCGTGGGGAGTCCACGGCGGAGCTGCAGCAACCCGCCCCCAACTCTCCTCCTCTCTCCTTTCGTCATCAGACCACCCTGGACGTCTAGCCACAACAAGGCCAGACTTCACGTGAACGCCGAGTGGGCCTCTGGCAAGAGCTAAGCCCGCTCTCTTTTGGTGGTCCCTCATCTTCTCCTCTCATCTCCTCGCCCCCCAACCCCGTCAAACTGGAGGATACGCCGAAGATGGAGCTGCTGGCCTTGGAAAAGGCCGCAAAGGCTCTCAAGACCGTCTACACCAGCTTCCTCCCGACATCCAGGTGCGGGAGATGCGGCTGTACACGGACTCCATGATCGCCGCTTCAGCAGTGCCAGAATTGCAAAGGACCGACCATCTACAGCATAAGAGATCGCGATCACCAAGATCCGAGAGCTCCAGGCAGAGCTGGGCTCCTCCATCGACGATGTCTCCACCAGCCAGAACCCGGCAGACATGGCGTCCAGAGGCCTGTCCATCGGGGACATGAAGGAGCCGGGAGAACTTCAACCTCTGGTTCCACGGCACCCATGCTGGGGCGCAGGGAGAACCGCAGGACTTCCCCTCCTACCAGCACCCCACCGCCGCGGACATCGTGGAGCTGGTGGACTGCCACGAAGTCTCCGCCGCCGGACCACAAATGCACTGCATGGTCCAGACGACGAGGAAGGCGCTGATGGAAGATGCGGTGGAAGGACCATTTGGCTTCAAGGCACAGCACTTCATCGGCAAGTCCTTCAACTACCTCCTCAACTCCACCGTCCAGGCGATGAGAGCGAAAAGGAGGTTTCTGTGCCAACACCCAGTCCCCAAGGGACCCATCACGGCCACGGAGAGAGAGAAGCCGCCGAAGAGCTCTGGGTGCACCAGCTGCAGCAGCGCTGCTTCAAGGACGTCATCCGGGCCTCAGAGAACCCGAAGAAGAACGCGCCGGGGTCACGTCACCCAGCTCATCCGCACCCTCGATCTACAACTCTCTGAAACCGGCCTCATCCGCTGCGGAGCGAGGCTGGAGCGGATGACGCTGCCCCTCGATGCCAAGCACCCCGTCCTTCTGCCCAACGAGCACCCCTTCACCATCCTCCTCATCCTCCACTACCACGAGCTGGTGGGACACACTAAGACGAAGTCCACGCTAGCCATGATGCGTCAGCGCTACTGGATAACGTCAGGAGCGAGGAGGGTGAGAGCAGCGCTAAACTTCTGCGCCACCTGCCGCCGCACGGAAGCGATGCCCTTCGCGGCCCCTCAGTTCCGCTCCTACCCAGCCATCCACTTCGAGAAGAGAGAGCGTCATGAAGAACGTGGACATGGACATCAAGGGACCATACTACGTCCTCTACGAGACGGGCAAGACGAAGAAGAAGAAGGAGAAGGGATCCAATGAAGTGACGGAAGTGCAAGATTACCGTCTAGGCAAGGCCTACGTCCTAGTGTACACCTGCCAGGTGACTAGAGGAGTTGGCCTGGCCCTCGTCCATCGCATCTGATGGGGCCACCATCCTCGGCGCCATCCGCACTCTCACTGGACGCTTCGGCTATCCCCGCGAGGTCTACTGCGACAACGGCTCCCTACTGGTCTGGGCCACCCTCTCCCTCTCCGACTACACCGACATCAACCTCAGCCAGCAGGACGTGGACATCCTGGAGACCTACTTCCCTCTTCGCGGCACCACCCTCCTCACCATTCTCCCCGACCATTCAGCCTCCTCTGGACTGGTGGAGAGAACGGTGGGACTGGTGGCCAAGGTGCTGGCCAAGATGAAGGCGGAGAACAAGGAGCAGACGATCAAGTTCTTCGACATGCAGCCCATGCTCCAGGAGATCGAGGCCATCCTCAACTGCCGCCCCCTCTTCGCCTACGGCGAAAACCCTGAAGTCCTCACCCCCGCCCACTTCCTCTACCCCAACCTGGACCTCGTCCTTCCCCCCGCCCCCGCCAAGACCTACACCGACAAAGCGTACAAGCCCATGCGTCTCCTCAACCTCTACCTGCATCGAGAAGCGCTCCTGGAGCGAGTCTGGAAGGTGTACATGGAGGAGCTGAAGAACATGCTGATAGAGGAGCGGAAGCACTACTTCAAACCCAGACGCAATGAATCCGTCCGCCCTCCGATGGAAGGAGAGCTGGTGTGGCTGTACAACGAGAACGCGCCCCGCCACACCTTCCACATCGGACGCATCGTCGGCTTCCTCCCCACATACGCCGCAGGAGACAAGAAGGAGGAGAAGCCCCTCATGGCGAAGGTCCTCGTCAACAAGCGCGTGAAGGGTGGGAAAATGAAGCACGCCATCCTCGATCGCCACATCCGCTCCCTCATTCCCCTCCTCTACAAACCCCGCCCCAAGCCGTTCCTCCTTCCCCCCTCCCCGGAGGGCAGCGATGCACCCGAGCAAGAAGAGGAGGAAGGCAAGGGCGGCGAAGACGACTCTGAGGAAGACATGAAGGTGAAGAGGAAGCGAGACGAGGAATCCATCTACGACATGGGCGAGGAGGCGCAACCCAACGTCTACGATGAGCCTCCAAAGCCCAACGAGGAGCCTGAGGACATCGTGGAAGAGTCAGGCGAGGAGGAGGATGCGCCCGTCTGGGAAGAGGCATCCGACACAGCCTCCGAGGCAGCCGTGGACGACGGAGACGACCTGCCTGCACCCCCCATCCGCGGCATCCTCAAACGCTCCTCCGCCACCAAGAACCTCTCTTCCGGCAAGAAGCGCCAAAAAGAGCCTCCAGCCAGCCCTCCATGCCGCTCCACTCACAAGAAGAAACTCAGATTCAGCCACCTCCAAGAAGCCTACCTCGCTGGAAAACCATCGGATGAGTTCACAAACACCCAGCCTACCCGTCCACCCAAGAACACCGCAGAGCTCCTGGCCTTCCACTGCACTCGCGACGATCCCCCCGAGTTCAAAGGAAACGCGGAGCTGGCGATGAGGCAACGCCACATGCTGCTCGCCTGCTACAAGAGGGAGGACGAGGTGGAAGAAGCCTGGCGAGAGGGAGACGAGGAGGCAGCTGGAAGATGAAGCGACGCTGGATGTGGAGGACGACCGCGGCCGCAAGCAGTGGATCCTCCAGGACTCCGCCGACCCGCACTCCTTCCTCATCCCGCGTCGGCGCGGACGGAAGCCCCCAGCTCCCTACGCCACCCACGAGCAGTGGAACAAGGAGAGGAGGACGAGACTGCTAGGCAAACTGCCCTGGATGACGCTGATGCTGGTGACGGCGATGCTCATCCCCGTGGCGGCCTCTCTGCCCGCCGAGTCCCAGTCCATGCCAGGCCAGAGCCAGGGCAGAGCGGAGGAGAGCGACGGCTTCATCCCTCACTACCCTGGCTACCGTTCCTCCAACGAGAAAAGCCAACCATCCTCCACCCGCCCTCCAGAACCTCCCAAACGACCTTCGCTCACTGCAGAGCAGATTCGACAATGTCTGCAAGAAGGGAAGAAGCATCAGAGGTACCTGGAGGTGCCGCCGCCGACGAACGTTCACTTCCAGCTCTGCCCTCAACACCACAACGGAGGACGCCCCTTCATCCTCCCAGCCTACACCCGCGACTGCTCTGTCTACACTCAACCTCTCCCACGCACCTACCACACTGTGGACCTCTACCTTCCAAAACCCTCCGGACCCAGCGTTCCCGCCGCCCGATGCATGCTGAAGATACTCACCACCACCACGAGGAACGACATCGTCACCCACTTCCTCAACTGGGGCTTGCCGATCGAGTGGAATGGAAACCGGTGCCGGCGGACGAGTGTCTGGCGGCGTGGAAGATGAAGAAGTACCGCGGAGTGGACCTGGTGAAGCTGGATGACAAGGTCTACTCCACGAACCAGGAGGAAGAGAATGGCTGGCCCTGCTGCTTCAAGACCTTCTACTACTATACCACCAACCTCATCATCCACGAAGGATCCGTCTACGCCTCCAACACAGCCCTGACCTCCAACCTTGGAGGCCTGGAAGGCCTGCAACATGGACAAGGTAGAGCTGCGTGCAGGC
>JASANA010001318.1:0-13339 GCA_030248095.1 Ptycholaimellus sp. GST1_10 | reverse complement strand
TTCTCACGGATTTAAGATGATTTATGTAACATGTGTCATTGTATAAGAGTTCAGTGTAAAAAACAGTAGAATATTGTGAATTGTAGGTATTTTTTTTACCATTTTATGTCATTTTTGAGCTGTTTCCTATAAACGAAACAAAAATATATTATGCACAATGGTGACGTTTTTAAGCGAGATATCCCCTGGTAAATATACAAATATAATTTACAAACACAAAATCCAAGGATTTGCTTAGTGTAAAGTAAATATGATAACTCACACAACAAAAATGACCATAAATCCATGAGATTAAATCTGTTTTGAATAAAAACTTATCACAATATACGCAACGATTAGATGAATATTCTGATTTATTTTCATCAAAAAATATTGAGTGCATCTTGAGATATAGTTTATTGAAAAAAGGGTATGCATAAATCACCCACCCCACGGTATACTTTACTGCGGCCACATTATTGATTCTAATCGATAATCCCTATGCATGTAAATGCGAAATTATTAGTATACACTGAATCTTTTAATTTAAATTAATATATTTAAAATATGTTAGAAACCAATTTATTCCAGTACCAAGATAGCAATGGTCAATTTAATTAACCAGTGCGAAGAACACAATAATGATAAGGATGAAGATAAATATTTAGCTCCTCTTGATAATGATGAAACTAAAGATACGGATAACATGTATTGTACCAATATATCTCAAATACAGTCATCAATCGAGCTTAATTTAGCTCTGCAAAACAGACGGAGTCTTCCAAAAAAGAAATGTATAGTACATATGCCGAGAAGTTTTCATCCACGAAGCATTATCCTCATATCAGGGTTTTTTTTCATGTTTCGAATCGCTTTTAGCTGCAAAACAATTTATGAGACCAAGAGAAATAATTTATCCTGCAATGTCAGATTTTGCATGTGACTGGTCTTCATGGCAATCATACACTGGAAGAAATTGTGTTTGTGAAGACTGGCTTCATAGAATTTCACATGGATCGTGTGGTGAAGAGTTTATCCAATGTGCCTGGACACCTTGCCCAGTAACACAATTTGAAGATAACATAGCTAATACAATGGAGTGCCTTTGCTGGCAGTCAAACGCATGCCAAAACGATCCAACAGGGGTTAATGGCAATGTGAGTGATGTTATTTATGCTATGTTGTATATAGACATAAGAATGCAGCAACTGAAGCATGCGTATATTTGTCACTCGTTTTGTATTAAAAACGTCAGCAAGTTATACCGGCCATGTTATGACCTAAAGCATATACCTAAGGAACATATTTGCCTTGATGAATGAAGTAATGTTGTAAGTTTTAATGTATTATGTTTTAGATGTTAAAAATGGAACGATACGGATGATTAATGTTGATGAAATTGTAGAGTTGATACTTTTTATGAAAATTATTTATTCATTTTAAGTTCCAAATGTTGCATTATGTATGTATTAATGGGCTTTGCCAATCCTTACAGGGTGATCATTATAACAGTTTACGCTTGTTCAAATTGATCACCTGATCTCACATGAAAACCTGACGAGTTCTCCATTGAACACAATCTAGTTTAAACCGTGTTTAAGCACCTGCAAAGCGGCAACGCATAAAACAAACTGTCATGAAATGCCATCAATTTTAAATACATGTGGTCTGCAGGTGAGGTAAAAGTTTGCTTGTGTCTAACATCAAGATTGGTTGCATTAGCTGGAGGTTTTGTGAGAGGATAATAATTTTATGTTATTTAATTCAATGGATTTTTTGTAAACAAATCCTAGTTTTATTTCTCTAAAAACGTTGTCCTTTTAAGGCCAAAATTGCCGCCTGCCTATGAATGACTGTAGACTTTTTTTAAATTTATTGTTGAAAATGATAATTCTTGTCTACAACTTTATCATTCTTGCAAATTCATAAACTGAGATATGCTGTAACATTTTCGTCTTGTCTATATCTTGCTCATGGAGAAGAGAACCTGAATAACGTTCAGAACATTTTGGCATTTGTCACATGCCTAAGACTGAAAATTCGCCACATGAACAAGGCTTTATTATAAAAATACAAGGTTTATGGCAAGACTCGGCACTGTTTATTTTCATTCGGTGTAAAAATCTTTACAGTTGGAAGGTCAATAGTATCGTAATAGCTGCTACCTGAGCATCAATTGAAACTGAGTGGGGTAATTAACAGCGGAAAATTATAAATGCGCATTTTGACTGTTGTGCAACATAAGAAGAATGGGTAGATGACGAAATCGAACAACATGTCTTTCACAAACTTAAATTGATTGGGAAATTTCTCCAAAAAACCTATAACAAATATAACACCGTTGAATAGCTGGAACAATTTGCTAGAACACGTAATTCTTAGATTTTTAAATTTTGCCTTCATTCTAAAATGAAAACACTTCAAATTTTACAGGTTTTTTTAAATATTTCGAAAATTCTAAAGTCTATATCATAATTTCAAGATTTTGTTCATCTGCAGCACACTAAGAGCTTTCGATCCATATATATGTCCATGGTTTTAACCAATAACCAAGGAGCGCAAACTCGTGAGATGCAACCACCCAAAAACTCGATAGACTGATGCCTCCTAAACTAGCGGTGATGAGTGACTGTTGTTGAAGCCTTGAGGTATTTTTGGGAAGGTAATATTTCGGACTCAGCGTGAATTTATTTTTGGGTTTTTCGAATTTATCGGATGACCTGTTTTTTGAGCTTGCCTGCCGGTGGGTGTGCGGGACTCAGCGTGAATTTGTTTTTAGTTTCTTCAAAATTTATCGAATGACGAGTTTTTTGAGCTTGGCTGTCGGTGGGTGTGCGGGACTCAGCAAGAACTTGAATTTGGTTTACTTGGAAATTAATTGAATTTTTAGATTTTAAGTTTCCACATTGGTGGGTGTTAAAGTCTTCACATTGGTGGGATTGGTGTACACAGCGTGAATTAGGTTTTTGATTACTCTGATTTTATCGGACAATGCGATTTTGATCTTCAAGATTAGATTGGCGAAACATACGCTTGAGTATGGGTTTTTTGGGCATATTATTGCGTGAAATTGGTGGACGCAGCGTGAATTTTCATTTTCATATAAATTTAAAAAAAGTCTACAGTCATTCATAGT
Source organism: Ptycholaimellus sp. GST1_10 (assembly GCA_030248095.1). Classification (NCBI taxonomy): domain Eukaryota; kingdom Metazoa; phylum Nematoda; class Chromadorea; order Chromadorida; family Chromadoridae; genus Ptycholaimellus; species Ptycholaimellus sp. GST1_10. The sequence continues at coordinate 10,224 of JASANA010001318.1, read as the reverse complement.
CAAGCGGCAATTTTGGCCTTAAAAGGACAAAGTTTTTAGAGAAATAAAACTAAGATTTGTTTAGAAAAAAATCCATTGAATTAAATAACATAAAATTAAACACCATTAAATTACGTTTAACTAAAATTTTTCTTACATTAAAAATTAGATAAATTAGATGTAGCAAAATTAAATCAATAATTTAGAACTCAATTTTAGCTGACCTTTCATAATGCAAAATTTTGCGAAAAATTGCAACGGAACTAAGGTTGCTTCAAGTGTCCATTATTTCCTCTGCAGCAGTAACATTTATGACTTATGGTACAAATTTGATGTTTGAAAAACATGAAGTTTGACTAAATTAGTAAGGTCTACAATGCCTCATCATTTAGGAAACAACTAAAAACAAACAGGCAATCTATTGAGGAAGTATTTCTGTCATAAATTGCCGCCTGCTTATGAATGACCGTAGACTTTTTTTAAATTTATTGTTAAAAATGATAATTCCTGTCTACAACTTTATCATTCTTGCAAATTCATAAACTGAGATATGCTGTAGCATTTTCGTCTTGTTTATCCCTCAATGAAATTATTTTTCAAGAAATTGTTAACTTAAATTGCAAAAATAAAATAAAACTACCAAAGATAAAAATCAATTAAATTTAATCCCGATAGGCGGAGAAGCTATGCCTGGGCTACCTGTTGCAAGGCATGAAGAGGTTTTCACTTAAAAACACGAGCATAGGTTCAACTTAAAAAATTTTGAAATTTTGGAAAAATTTTGAAATTTTTGATAAGCAAACGTGATGCTGCTGTGGATGGAGCTGGAACCGTGCCCCAGAGTCTGTCCCGGGTTCAGTCCCTGAAACATAATTATAACTTGCATAATAGAGTGGTTTATCGATATTGAAATTTCTTTAACATGATTGTTTCTCTCAATGAATTAAAAATTACAGAATCGTCTACGATGTGTTTTTCTGGCTGATACAAGTTATACATAAATTATACAAATTTTATAAGTTTATTTTGAGAAAACCCCAAATGGCTGGCGTGAATATTAACGTGAAAAACTTTTTTGAGGGTACAGGTGGTGGTTAAAGTTTCCTATTTTTGGTTTGAAGAAATAAATTGACAATTTTTAGGTAACCTGTTCTTGGCAATGGGTTGCCCGGTTTTCGAGCATGATAATACTTGGAGACTGCATCATACTAGTGATTCTAGGTGTCAAATGATAATTTCTGAGGTTGATGGCTTTCGTAGTTCTGGGTACTGGTGAAAGTAAAAATTGTGTATTTTTGAGTCTAGATTTGGAAAATGGTATTTTTCAATATCTGCAAAAAGTGTGGGATTTCATGAAATGTGTATCATATTGCAGCAAATTGTGGAAAAGTTGAGGAAATTTTAAAATATGGAAGTTGATAAGCCCGCAAAACTGTGTGTCTCTCTAGTTAATAAAATGGAAAATTTAAAATCCATTTAACTGACTACCAGCTAAATCACATTCGTGATGGCTGCACTTCAGCACCTCTCCGAGCGGATGACAAGGACATGATCGACCTGATCATGGCCCACGCCGTCCTCAAGTCCATGGGGATCAACAATCCTGACAAATATTCGGTTAATTTACTCAAACTCACATTGTATATTTCTGTGTATATTTCTGAGAAAGACTGGTGTTGACCTTGTGGACAGACAGGGAGGAAGAAAAAGATGTCGGCCAAGGATCCAGCCGTCCAAAAAGATGCGCTCGAAGGGCCTCACAAGGTTAGGCACACAGTATTTAAAATCTTTTTAAAATTTTAAATATTGATGTGCTTAAAAGCGCCTCTATCGTGAGGCTATACGCGTGCTGATGTTCCGTCAAGGCGATGGGATCGCGGATTCAGGGCGTCGGGACATCATGATTTTGCCTGCTACGGCGACAATGAAAAGTATGCTGGTAAATTTGTTTACTGAAATGTATGCATGTAGTTTAGCTGCTGCCTTGTCAACTGCTATGGCGAAGTCCTCTATACCCCCGTGAGGACATCATGAGTCATGACCAAGCCATATACCTACCAGGTGCAGGACAATGTGCAACATGTTCTGATGTTTCATCCCCCCCTCATTCCTGTTAGGACCTGGGCTACTGGTGGTATGGTAACATGTTCTGATGTTTCAACCCTCTCATTCCTGTTAGGACTCGGGTTAGTGGTGGTATGGTATTTTGATGTTTATAACCATCTATTTGTCCTCTTGCTCATCCAATGGCTATGGGAATAAAGCAAAATTGGGATCATTGTTGGAAAAATGGCTGAAAACCTTCCATTTGAAGGAGAAATGACTGAAAACCACCCATTTGAAAATTTTCAAAAGCGTGTTATGAGTCGTAAACCAAACAAGGTATTATCGGCTATCGCCAATAGATGCGCGGCCTTGTTCACCTTGTGACGCATTGGAATGAATAAAAAGCAAGTCAGCTCAATAAATGCTACAATGACAAACAAAAGTAAAATGCCACAAATTGATCTAGGTCTATTTTGGGTTTCTGAGGCATTTAAATGATAAACAGCAATCTAAATAATAATCAATAATTAATACAATAAAATTTAAATTTTCGAAATATTTTCGAATTTCAAGGTCTCCATTTTCGAGGTTTTTAACCATAAATCAAGAACCAATCATAATGGCGTCGATCCCACAAAAACGTCCCGAGCCACTACCCAGATGGACCTTCATGCAAAAAATCAGCCAATTTCATTGAGAAACCGAGGAGTACGGGCTGCGGTACCACAAACATATATATATATGCGGACAGACGGACGAAAAATGGGGTAACTGTTAAAGCGGTCCTTGGCCGCCCACCGTTCCGGACAGGGCGCCAGAGCTCCTCCGGCCTCCGGGCATGGGTGCTACGGCCCCTACGCTTCGCCTAGCATGCTTCGCATGCTAGGCTACGCTCCGGGGCCTCCGCACCCATGCCCTACGGCCTCCGGAGCTCTGGCTGCCCTGCCCTTCGCGGCAGGCGGCCTGCGGCCGCGCAAAAATACAAAATGTATAAAAATTATAGAATGTATATTACTGGTGCTAACATTTACCTCATTACTTGTCATGAATATACAAATAAAATATATAACCGGTGGCGATAAAAGCCTATCCGAAAGATCCGATGAATTTAAATTGCTAAATTTGGGTTTACGTTTTCTAGTCAATGATTTTCAAGCTAGTAAACAATCAGACACTGTGGGGTGTGCTTTACATGTGTTAAATACCACCAGGGAATTGACTGTGGATTTTTGTAAAGTGGCTGAGGATGCCGCATATTATATTTCTGTTCTATATGCTGGTCGAACACTTGTGACATTTAGCGTCCATGAAACTTATACATTTCAAATTGACTTAACCATTGTGACCCATTTATTTTGCAGCGTCCTAAATGTAGTATGATTCTAATGCGGCATAAAGCTTGTTATATAACCCCTGTATTTAACACAGGTACATAATTTTGTTATGCCTCTGATAATACCCTGTATAGTATGCTGCTGAATGGGTTGAGTCTTTCACGTCGTGATACAATGATTTTTACCAGCTATAGTCCCAATCATTTTCCAGATGAATAAAGGCAATCACTGCACGTGTTATCAAATCGTAAATGAAATACAAAATATACAGGGAAATTGAAAATATACACGGGTATGGAATAAATATATCGGAATAGGTATATGTAGGGAAATAAAAGGCTGACCTCAAGAGCCCCCTCAAAGGTTTCCCCCACCCCCCCAGGTTTCACCCACCCTCCCTCCCCCCCCCCCCCCCTTTTCCGTTTTTTTTTTTTTTTTTTTTTTTTTTTTTTTTTTTTTCTATTTTTTTTTCTTTTTCTTTTATTTTGGGGGGTGTGTGAAGTGCACCGCTCAATGACGTAGCGGGAGATGAATGAATGCGAGGTGCCCAGAACCTGCTGCGGCCTCCCCTTCCCTTTCACCGCCCCCCTCCGTCACCAGCTAACCTCGCCCCACTCTACTCTTCTTCTTTCCTACTGCCACCTGCTTAGCCCATGCTGAAGGAGAGAACGAGTCAATGTCTATGCTGCTAAGCTCTGCCGAATAATGCACAGCTTTAGGATAGCAGGTGAGTGATTGTTTGCATGCCTACCCCATCGGCATGATCGGCGTCCCCACCGACTTCCCCTGTTTTGGGTCCAACACGGCCACGCTGTGCAACTCCGCCGCCATCGTCCAGACGACCAACTACTTCATCATCGATTGCTATCCTATGGCCTCCCTCACCTCTCCTCCAACTTGCACATTGTGTACAGAAGGAGGTAGATCCGAAAGTCATCGGAAAAGCGGAGAGCCTTCCTTTGTGACCCTCCGAGGGGCAAAGAAGCAGGCTTTCACCAATCCACCAGTTCGCGACTGCAAGGGCCAATCGCAACTGGATGCAAAGCAAGCTAGACCAAGACTTCCTTTCGGTTTGACTGCTGCCTGCCCTGCCAGCAGCCGACCAGTCGCTGTCTTCTTTGCAAAGGGAAAACGACAGCCTGCAACTCTTTCGGACAAGCCGAATCTCAGAAAGACCTGCCCGCAGCCTTCGGGCTGTCGCCTGGCTGCGAGCTGCATCATCGCTGCCAGCCCCGAGCCTCTACCCTGCATTGTCTGGCTGACTCCCTGTCAACCTGGCAATTAACAGGCTGCATCTTCGGCAGAGCAGAATTTCTCCTTTGCTGACCTGCAGGTGTAAAGCGAGAACTCCGCTCAAATTCGTCTGTCAGTCTCAATTATGCATTCATTGGCATTCTGAGACTGCAACCCCTCTGTTGTTCCTTGACGCACATTTGCCAATCACCAAATCGGGCAGACAAGGCTGCCACAAGGCTACCCCAACCGAGCGGAGCCCACAGGAGGGATCAGCTGCCATCAGCCCCCTCACCATTCCTGCTTCCAATGGAGCCCTGCCTCCATCCGCGGAAATCCCCTGGTGAACGCGCACTGGCCAGTTTCTTCACCAGCCTCTACGTTGCGATGGCAATAGGGAAGGACAGGGGATGCCCGGAGCTCTGAGTCGACGGACCTATCTTCGGAATCGTAGTACCAGTCTCGAGCGAGCTGGTGCAAAAGCAGTAAACAGGAAGCTCATCCGCAGCTCAGAGAGAGGACTTTCATCATCGGTGATCACCAATCCATCCAGAACCAGTTGAACGAGGCTCTTTGTCTACAACGACCTTCACTAGGCCCTATTCGTCAACAGCCGAAAACAGCAGCTGCATCCTCCCCTGGAGCAGCAAGCCCAGATCGGCAGCTGCCTAGTCAAGGCCGCCTACAAACAAGCACAATCCCCCTCTTTCTTCTCTCTCTCGCTCCGCCCCCCCCATCGCTCCTCCGCTTCTAGCGGCCCGGTTTTTACACTCCGTGACCTTCCCTGTGTCACACACACACCTACCCTCCCCCCCTCTCTCTCTCCCTCCACTCTTCCCTTCCTGCCCCATCCTGACACTGCCCGCCTCAGTCGTCCCGTCCTGCGTGCAAGAAGCTGGAGAGCCCTTGCTGCCACTCAGGCGACATTACCCTCCCCTTCCATCCGCTCTCCTCACTCTCACTCTCGCTTACAACACCCTACTAAGGATGACACCCCCTTTTTCTCACCAACCCTTTCCTTCTCTGCCCATTACCCCTCTAGGAGATTCAGCGCTGCTGCGTTTTCACCTACTCTCTCCCCCTTTCTTCTCTTGCCCCTTTCTTAGCGCCACAACCTTCCCCTCTTTCTCCTTTCTCTTCAGGCACTTCTGACCGAGCCGACTTATAATCTGTCTGGAACTGCTTCTGGACTGAGGCCATTCAAGTCTACTTTCGCAAGAAAGGATGACAAGGCCACTTTCTAGAGCAGTCTCCTGCCACGCTACAAGTTGTTCTCTAGAAATTATGCACCAGCGGTTTCGATGAGACTCCTTGCTAGCTTCAGTTCAATCGACAAGCCTAACGAAAGGAAGAAAAGGCGGCAAGAATCGACCTACGAAATGCGAATTCAGACTGGCATATGAATCCAAAAATAACCATTAGTCTGCCTAGGTTGCGTTTGCAAGCGAGCGGATGTTGGAGAGACAGGAACAAGAAATGAACACAATGGCAAGACAGGAGTAAGCTAGGCTCAGTGTCAGTAAAGCCGCCCCCAATACAAGTCCCCGTACCCCTCCCCGCCCCCTCCTTTTGCCCCTCCACCACCCCCTTTCTTCCCATCACAATTCCCCCTTTTAGTACTGGTGATCAAGAAGTGAAGGCAAGGAAAGGCCGGCAAGCTGTTGCCTCAACAGCGGCTGTCATTTCGACACTGCTGCGACACCTGCTGTGACAATGAGCTCCAACTTCACCTGCTCTTGGTGCAGCAGCAGCAGCACACCCGCAGCGCCCATCCACTGCTGAACCTGCAGCCAGAGCTTCTGCTTCCCATGTACCACGGGCTCCCTGGAGGCCAGCATCAACCTGGAGGACCTCCGCTTCCTGCCCAACCTCTGCCAGTACCTCCTAAACCACTTCAAGGAGGGCTACTTCTGCCAGACGTGCTTCGAGGCCCAGAACAGAGACAGCATGTCCATCCTCCTCCAACTCGTCTCCCAAGGTGTCTTCCACCCCGACATCCTCCAATCAAGGCTGCTGGGATGGCGCAACCAAGCCGGGGGTGCTGTCTGGTTCTCTGCCGCCTGTTGGGCGGCCCCCTCTGGCCCCCGGCTGGCCGGCCCTCTGCCGTGGCCTTCCCTGTGGCCCTCGCCTCCTCCTCTCTCCGCGGCCCCTCCCTCCTTCCGGGGGGGGGGGGTGTTGGCCTGGGGTGTTCGCTGCTTGTGCTTTTGCTGCAGCAACTGCTCTACAACCTCCCGCCTTCGCAGCAGCAGCCTCAATTGTGGCTACCCGTCAGAGAGGGTGCTGCAAGGGAGGATCGCTGGGCACTGTGCTCTCCGTCCCAGGAGCAGTAGCTCCGCCCCCGCCACCGCCTCCGCCACCTCTCCTACTCCTACTCCTTCAACGGCAATCAGTTGCCCACGGGAGGAGAAGGAGAGCACCGCATCAATCGACGGACCCCCACCCAATCACCGCATCTGACCCCTGATCAACCCCCTCAACAACCACTGCTGCAAGGACTCCTGCCGCCCCCACCCACAGCAGCAACCAGCTTTTTGGGGGGGTGGGGAGCCACACTGCGCGGGGGCCCCCCCGAGGGACTGCCACAGTCAGCCACACGCGTGGGGTCCTCGGGGGCCCGTGCTCTTCTTCCTCCATCTCAAGGCGGAGAGATCTACGCCACAAGGGACCCGACACCTCTGCCGGCCGCCGAGCAGCGTAGCAGCCGCATGGGCAGGGGCTCATGCCGCAGGAGCGCGACCCCTTCGTGCCCATCAGCCTGCATCCCGCAACCAAGCCCTGCACTGCCGCCGCCAGGCCGGAGCTGAGCGACGTGGTGGCGGACAGATATCGCTCCAACGTCACTGGACAACAGCTTCAGTTCCCCAAACACGACCACTCAGGCATCCCGCGGGACTTCTACTGGACAGGAGACCGCGCCAAACTACCCCCTGGAGAGCAGCCAGACCCGGAGACATGGCTGACACCGCTGGGCTGTCACCTCTCCGACCCCGCATGTCCATCACCAACACGGCGCCACAGGCGGGAGCCAAAGAACATCCAAGAGCGGGACCCAGTTCCAGCTCAACTGGCGCCTCCAAGTCCAGCTGCCCTTCCAGACCCTCGTCCGGGACCCATCACTCATCCAAGCAGACAGACGAGTTGAGATGAAGAGCGGGAACTGGAGAGAAGCGTTCTCATCAACTTTGCCCACCCAGCCTCCTACTCTCAGCGAGGGCAGGTGGACAGCGGAGTCTACTGAGCCACTTCTCAGCTGCCAACCTACCCGGCGCAACCAAGGCTGCAGCAACAGCTCTACAACCCGCCTTCGCAGCAGCAGCCTCAATTGTGGCTACCGTCACTGCAAGGCCAACAGCCGCCACCTCAACAACCATTCGCTGCAAGGACCCCTGCCCCATCCCAGCAGCAACAGCAGCCACAAGGGTTGCCACAGCAGCCACAAGGGCTGCCACAGCAGCCGCATGGGCTGCCACAGCAGCCGCATGGGCTGCCACAGCAGCCGCACGGGCTGCCGCAACATCCACACGGGCTGCCTCCTCAGTTGCAAGGACTGCCGCCACAATCTCAAGACCCCCGGCGCCACCACTACCAGGCGGACAGAGCGAGCATGATGCCCCCCTTGCACGCCCAACAAGCCGCCCCCGCCGTCAATGAACAAGGCCAGATTGTAGGCGCTCTGACCCAACTCATGCAACTCTTCGCCAGAGAGCAACTGCATTTGACGATGCCCCAGCTGGAAGTGCCCAAGTTCAGTGGGAACCCTCTCAAGTACCATCTCTGGCGCAATCTCTGGACCAACTACATGGACTCCGCCAGTTACACGCCAGTGGAGAGGATGTTATCATTGGTGGAGGCGCTCTCCGGAGAACCAGCCAGGCTGACCGAGATGTACAGCGCCAACCCCGCCAACTACAACCTCATCATGCAGAGCCTGGACCATGACTACAACAACCCCTCACTCCTCATCACCTGTGCCCAGGAGGAGATAGAGGCCCTACCCAGAGCCAGCGATGAGAACCTGAAGACATTCACCGACATCCTCAAGGCCAAGTACTACTTCCTGCGCGAGCAGTGCGGACTGCCCAACGAGGGATTGCAGCACCTGGCCAAGGGTGTCTTCTACACGCTCCCGCCCAGCCTCCGCAACTGCGTCATCAACAAACTCCCCGGTATGCAGGCCCACCAGATCACCATCAACCACCTCATCCCCATCCTGAGCATGGAGGTGGAGAAGCTAAGGAAGAGGGACCTGCTGCTGGGCGAGTACAAGGTCCCCAAGTCCTTGTCCTCCCATGACAAGGACAAGAAGCGACGGACGTTGGGCACACATCACTACATCTCCCTGACAACCGGGGTGGATCAAGAAGAATTGGAACCCCAACTGGAGCCAAGGGGAGACAGATGCGCGTTCTGCCTCAGCAACCACAAGGACGAGGAGTGCAAGGCCTACAAGACAGCGGAGGAGAGAAAGGAGCAGATCGCCAAGTACAACCGCTGCTACAAGTGCCTCAGGAAGGGGCAAATGTCTGACCAGTGCAAGACTCGGAGCTCCTGCCGCGAGTGCCGCAATGAGTCTCATCACACTGCTCTCTGCTATCGCCTCTACGGAGCTTGCCGTCACTGACCAGGAGGAGAGAGAGAGAATCAGAGTGGATGCAGCAAGGAGTACGCGTCACGCGAGAGAAAGGAGAGCCGCGAGAGAAGAGACTCCGGCTTTCGAGAGACTCCGGAGAAGGGAGATGGGCGCCAGAGGCACAACTCCTACTCCTCCTCCTCCTCCCCTTACTGCCGCCAGTCCAGGAGCCCCGGACGTTCCTCCCAGCAAGGCTTTCAGCCCAGGTCCCGCACCCCCAGCGCAGGAAGGTGGGGCCAATCCAGCTCTCCACCTCGCCGGGAATGATCTCGGAGCCGTGAAGGAGGAGAGAAGGGAGAAGATTGGAGCCAGAGTTGAGGAAGCCAGTCCGGAAGCCTAGCCACCCGCCGCCCCACTCCAGGGCCAAGTTGCACTCACTCCAAGGAAAGACGCGGTGGGAGCAGAGAAAAGCGACTGACTGCGATGACGGCATCGATAGGGGAGGTGAAGGAGAATGTGCCAGTGATGCTGACGTTTGAAGCACAGATGAGCTCCGACAATGACGCCATCTCCAGTGCCTCTTGGACACCGGCTCTCAGATCACCACCGTCACCCGTGAGATCGCCACCTTCCTTGGCCTCAGATCACTGGGAAAGAGCCTAATCAGCACCGGAGTCTTTGGCCAGACGCACTGTCGGAAGATGGCCATGGACTGCGTCGCCCTGAACCTGACCACCAACAACGGCTTCAGCTTACCCGTCAAGGCCTGGGTGGTGGAGGACGAAGTCTGTCCTCCGGTCTGGCTCTCCCCAGCCCTTCCTCCAGCACTCGGGGACAACCTCAACAGCCAACATCCCGACCTGTTGAACCTGCCACCGAGAGAGGAAGAGGAGAGCTTCAAGGTGGACATCCTCCTCGCAGTCGACATCACCTCCTCCCTCCTCGCCAGCACCCTTGCCCGGAACTCCCTCATCCTCCCCTCCCTCTGCATCATCCCCACACCCACATCGGCAAGCTGCTGATGGGAGTGGCAGAGTCCTCATTACCGCCCGTGAGTGGAGC